>JAABKJ010000755.1:24118371-24130582 GCA_011634705.1 Andricus grossulariae
ACTATATCTTTTGTGGTAGAATCATCATCTTTTTCGTGATCAATTTACCTATTTAGTTGAAAATTTAATTTTTAGCTTTAAATTTCCATTAAAAAATAAAATATTTGGTTAAAATTTTTCTTTTTTGGTAGAAAATTTATTTCTTTGGCTGAAAATTAATTTTTTTTATTGAAAATTAATTTTTTTACATAAAAATTTAACTAAACATTTTCTTGAAAATTTGATTATAGTCGTTGAATTTTTTAGGTAGAAAATTCATTTATTTGGTTAAAAATTTAATTATTTCGTTGGAAATGTATTTTATTTGCCTTAAAACTTATTTCTCTAACTAAAAATTGAACCATACTATTTTTTTAATTTATCCTATTTTGTTGAAAATTCATCTATTTTTATTGAAAATTTGTCTTTTTTTTTGTGGAAAATTAATCTTTTTCGTTGAAGATTCTATTAAAAGTTTAAATATTTGCTTGAAAATTCATGTATTTTGTTTAAAATTATTTTTTTTTTGTAGAAAATTAATCTTTTTAGTTGAAATTTCATTTCTTTGGTTGAAAATTAGTTTTTTAAATGAAAATTCATTTTTTTAACTACAAATTTAACTATTCCATTCTTTGTCGAGATTTTTTTGTATAGACATTTAATTTTTTTGGTGGAAAATTCATTTGTTAGATTCAAAATTAAACTTTTTCGTTGAAAATTTATTTGATTTGGCTGAAAACTTATTTCTTTAACTTAAAAACAAACTAGAAAATTGAAAAATTTCGATAACTTAAAATTTGTAACTTAAAATAAAAATTTCTAACTTAATATTAAAGTATTCTATTTTTTGTTAAAAATTTAGCTTTTTTTAGTTGAGAATTCATCTCTTTGGTGGAAAATTTGTCTGTTTTTGAAGAAAATTAACCTTTGTCGTTGAAGATTCCATTAAAATTTCAAATATTTGGTTGAAAACTCATGTATTTTGTTGAAAAAATTTTTTTTTTGTACATAATTAATATTTTTGGTTGAAATTTCATTTTTTTTTATTGAAAATTATTTTTTTTAAATGAGAATTAATTTTTTGAATCTAAAAATCAAACCATTCCATTTTTTTCCGACATTTTTTTTATATACATTCAATCTTTTTGGTTCGAAATTCATTTCTTTGTCTTGAAAATTAGGTTTTTTTTCTTCAATTTCCTTATTTTGTTAAAACTATATCTTTTGTGGTAGAATAATAATCTTTTTCGTGACTAATTTACCTTTTTAGTTGAAAATTTAATTATTAGGTTTAAACTGCAATTAAAAAATTAAATATTTGGTTGCAAATTTTTCTTTGGTAGAAAATTTAATTATCTGGCAGAAAATTAATTTTTTTTTATTGAAAATTAATTTTTTTAAGTAAAAAAATTAACTAAACATTTTCTCGAAAATTTGTTTATAGTCGTTGAATCTTTTAGTTAGAAAATTCATTTGTGTGATTAAAAATTTAACTATTTCGTTGGAAATTTATTTTATTTGCTTCAAAACTTATTTCTCTAACTAAAAATTGAACTATTCTATTTTTTGTAATTTATCCTTTTTTTTAAATTCATCTATTTCTATTGAAAATTTATCTTTTTTTTGGTAGCAAATTAACCTTTTTGGTTGAAGATTGCATTAAAAGTTTAAATATTTGTTTGAAAATTCATGCATTTTGTTGAAAATTATATATTTTTTTTTGTAGAAAATTAGTCTTTTTGGTTGCAATTTCATTTCTTTGATTGAAAATTAAACAAACTAAAAAATTTCGATAACTTAAAATTTTTAACTTGAAATGAAAATTTCTAACTTAAAATTAAAGTATTCTATTTTTTGATAAAAATTTGTCTGTTTTTGAAGAAAATTAAAAATGAAAAAAAGTGCAAAACAAATTTATTTATTTTATTTTATTTATTTATTTATCATAATTTATATTATAATATTGTTTCCATTCAAGTTTTTCGCAATATAACTTAAAAAACGTAAAATTATTGAAAATCATAGCAAACACTCTTTCAACAAATAATTTGTTCATAAAAATGTTTTTCTTTATTGTATCATGGTTAAATTTTTTAAAGTAATGTCAATCGATGAAAAGTAGGCAATTATAACAATTATCCTTTGATTTGTTTGTTTATAAAAAAATTGAAAAAATGAATAAAAAATGAGGCTCGACAACTTTCTTTGAAATGTTATCAGCTTTTTTCAACTTTTTTTACAAATCGGTCAATATTAGTTAAAGATCCTACAATTTAAATAAAAATTAAATTATTCTGTTGAGAATGCAACAATCTGGTAAAAAATTGGACTATTCGGTTGGAAGTTTGTTTACAACATAATTTTTTGTACAGTTTTCTAGTATTTCAACTTTTGTGAAATCTTGTATTTTTTTGTAAAGATTTATAATTTTCTACAATAATTTACGTGAAATTACCAGTTTTTTTTTTGACCTTAAAAATCCAAATTGAAAAAATGTAAAATCCTGTAGTTTTCTGAAATGTCTTGTAAATTTTTACAACGTAAAAAATATTAATAAAAATTATGCAAATTTTTGAATTGTAGACACTTATACTTTATTGTTAATAATTTTACTTTTCTACCAGAAAATACCAAAAATAGCTATTTGTATTTAATTGTATTTTTTGTTAAACTTTGTATATTTTAGTATAAAAAAGTACATGTCGTAACAAAAAATTACAGTTATAGAAATTTTGTACTTTTTTTTTAATTTTTCCGTCAGGGAATTGTTTGTTAAAAATTCATGTATTTTGTTGATAACTTATTATTTCATTGATAATTCATATTAATCTTTCTCTTTGAAAAGTAAACTTTTTGTTAAAAATTTTTTCTGTTGAAAATTCATCTCTTTGGCTGAAAATTTAACTATTTTTATAAAAAACTGTTTTTTTTCAGTTGAGAATTAACTTTCTTTACTAAAAATGTAGCTATTTTACTTTTGGTTGAAAATTCGTCCTTTTTGGTAGAAAATTAAATTTTTGGGTTGAATTAAACTCTTTTGTTTTATTAAAAATGGAAATAATTTTTTCTCGAAATATCAACTATTACAAGTTTAGTGAAACATTAATTTATTTGGTTGAAAAAACAAGTTGGTTTAAATTGAACCACTTTGTGAAAAAATAATTTTTTTGGTTAAAAATTTTCAACAAAGTGGTTAAATTTTCAGTTAAAAAAAATACTTTTGAACAAAAAAAAACGTACTTTCAACTAAGATTATGAATCTTCAACGAAAAAAATGAACTTTTAAGAAAGTAGTTCAACATTCAATCAAGGAGTTGATACTTTAATAAAAAATATTTTAATTCAAATTTAGAAACAGTTGGATGACAAAGACGAATTTTCAACCGAACATATCAATTTCCGACTAAATAGTTCAATATTCTACCAAATTGTTTAATTTTTTAGACAAAATTAAGAACTTTCTACAAAAAATTTCAATTTTCAAAAAAAGAGTTAATTTACAACCAGTTAGTTAAATTTTGAACATAATAATTAAATTTGAAGTTTAGAAAAATAGTTTTTAATCAATTAAAACACGAATTTTCAACTAAAATTATTAATCTGCAAAAAAAAAAATGAATTTTTAAGATAGTAGTTCAAAAATAAGAATTTTCAACAATATACTTGAATCCTCAATTAAAACAGAATGATTTTCAACCAAATAGTTCCATTTTAAACCAAAAAATTGATTTTCTTCGAAACGAAAATTTTGATTAAGGATTCATCTATTTGCTTGAAAATTCACCTATTTTGTTTAAAATTAGTATTTTGGTAGAAAATTATTTTTCTTGGTAAAAAATTAATCTTTTTGATAAAAAATTAATGTTCTTGGTAAAATATTAATCTTCTTGGCAAAACATTAATTTTCTTGGTAAAAAATTCATCTTCGTAGGTTAAAAATTAAGCTATTTGTTGAAAAATTCAACTAATTCATTAAAAATTCAAGTATCTTCTTGAAAATTCAACTATTTTGTTAAATTTATCATTCTTTGTCGAAAATTCGTCCTCTTGGATTGAAAATTCATCTTTTATGTTTAAAATTCCTCTTTCTGATTGAAACATTTTTTTCTTGAATTTAAAAAAGTTTTGTATTTACTTACATAAAATTCGAAATCGTTGGAAAAAATGCAGAAGAAACAGCATTGCTTACCTGAAACAAAGAGAAGAATAAATTTAATCTAGGGTCAGAATTCGTTGAAAAATTTGAAAACCTGTCAAAAAACAAAAAAAACAAAAAAAAAAGCACAACTATCAATGGTATAATTTTTTCTAGTTTTAAATTCAAATTTGAAGAGTTTCTTTGTGATCAAAATCGAAATCAAATTTAGCGAACTTCTGAAAAAGAGTAAATCATGATATTGAGATGGAAGAAAGGAAAAAATATTTTATGGAATTACTAGCAGGGATGGAAAGGAAGGTTAGGGAAGGAGGAAAAGATGGCAGGGAAGGAGATGAGGAAGAGGACATAAGACGGGAAGAAATGGTTAAGGTGTTAGGAATAATGAAAAATGGAAAGGAACCTTGTATAGGGAAGGAAAGGAGGAAAATATGGTAGGGGAAGACACAAGGGAGTGGGTAGAACATGAGAAGAAATAGTTAGGGTGTTTGGAATAATAAAAGATGGAAAGGAACCTGGTATAGAAAAGGAAAGGAGGAAAATATGACAGAGAAAGAGATGAGGAAGAGGAAATAACAAGGAAAGAATAGTCAAGGTGTTAGGAATAATGAAAGATGGCAAGGCACCTGGTATAGATAAGGACAGGAGGAAAATATGGTAGAGAAAGAGATGAGGAAGAGGATATAACAAGGGAAGAAATAGTCAAGGTGTTAGGAATAATTAGAGATGAAAAGGCACCCGGTATAGAAAAGGAAAGGTGGAAAATATGGCAGAGAAAGAGATGAGGAAAAAGAAATACCCAGAGAAGAAATAGTCAAGGTGTTAGGAATAATGAAAGGCGGAAAGGCACCTGGTATGGAAAAGGAGAGTAGAAAAATAGCGTAGAGAAAGAGATGAGAAAGAGGACATAATAAGGGAAATAGTAGTCAAGGTGTTAGGAATATTAAAAGATGGAGAGGCACCTGGTATAGAAAAGGAAAGGAGGAAAATATGATAGAGAAAGAGATGAGGAAGAGGACATAACACGGGAATAAATAGTTAAGGTGTTAGGAATAATGAAAGATGGAAGCGCACCTGGTATAGAAATGAAAAAGAGGAAAATGTGGTAGAGAAAGGGATTAGGAAGAGAATATAACACGAGAAGAAATAGTTAGGGTGTTAGGAATAATGAAAGATGGAAAGGAACCTGGTATAGGAAAGTAAAGGAGGAAAATATGGTAGGGAAAGACACAAGGAAGTGGGTAGAACATGAGAAGAAATAGTTCGAGTTATGTATAATAAAAGATGAAAAGAAACCTGGTGTAGGAAAGGAAAAGAGGAAAATATGGTGGAGAAAGAGATGTGGAAGAGGACATAACACAGGAAGAAATAGTTAATGTGCTAGAAATAATGAAAGATGGAAAGGAACCTGGTATAGGGAATGAAAGGAGGAAAATATGGTAGGGAAAGACACAAGGAAGTGGGTAGAACATTAGAAGAAATAGTTAGGGTGTTAGAAATAATAAAAGATGAAAAGGAATCTAGTATGGGAAAGAAAAAGAGGAAAATATAGTAGAGAAAGAGATGAGGAAGAGAACATCACAAGAGAAGAAATATTTAAGGTGTTAGGAATAATGAATAATGGAAAGGAAACTGGTATAGGAAAGGACAAGAGGTAAATATGATAGGGAAAGAGATGGGGAAGAGGAAATAACACGGGAAGAAATAGTTAAGGTGTTAGGAGTAATGAAAGATGGAAAGGAACCTGGTATAGGAAAGTAAGGGAGGAAAATATAGTAGGGAAAGACACAAGGAAGTGGGTAGAACATTAGAAGAAATAGTTAGGGTGTTAGGATTAATAAAAGATGAAAAGGAACCTAGTATGGGAAAGAAAAAGAGGAAAATATGGTAGAGAAAGAGATGAGGGAGAGATCATAACACGGGAAGAAATATTTAAGATGTTAGGAATACTGAAAGATGGACAGGAAACTGGTATAGGAAAGGAAAAGAGGTAAATATGGTAGGGAAAGAGATGAGGAGGAGGACATAACACGGGAAGAAATAGTTAAGGTGTTAGAAATAATAAAAGATGGAAACGCACCTGGCATAGAAATGGAAAAGAGGAAAATATGGTAGAGAAAGTGATGAGGAAGAGGATATAACACGGGAAGAAATAGTTAAGGTGTTAGGAATAATAAAAAATTGAAAGAAATCTGGTATAGAAAAGGAAAAGAGGAGAATATGGTAGAGAAAGAAATGAGGAAGAGGACATAACACGGGAAGAAATAGTTATGGTGTTAGGAATAATGAAAGACGGAAACGCACCTGGTATAGAAATGGAAAAGAGGAAAATATGGTAGAGAAAGGGATTAGGAAGAGAATATAACACAGTAAGAAATAGTTGAGGTGTTAGGAATAATAAAAAATTGAAAGAAACGTGGTATAGAAAAGGAAAAGAGGAAAATATGGTAGAGAAAGAAATGAGGAAGAGGACATAACACGGGATGAAATAGTTAGGGTGTTAGGAATAATGAAAGATGGAAAGGAACCTGGTATAGGAAAGTAAAGGAGTCAAAATATGGCAGGGAAAGAGATAAGGAAGTGGGTAGAACATTAGAAGAAATAGTTTGGGTGTTAGGAATAATGAAAGATGGGAAGGAACCTGGTATAGGAAAGAAAAAGAGTGAAATATGGTAGAGAAAGAGATGAGTGAGAGGAAATAACACGGGAAGAAATATTTAAGGTGTTAGGAATAATAAAAGATGGAAAGGAACCTGGTATAGGAAAGGAAAAGAGAAAAATATGGTAGAAAGAGATGAGGAATAAGACATAACACGGGAACAAATACTTAAGGTGATAGAAATAATAATTGATGGAAAAGCGTCTGGTACAGATGAGATTCTAAATAAGGTCTAAAAATATTAGGGCAAGAAATAGAGTATGGGTAATGTGCAATAGAGTGAGGAGTGAAGAGGTGTGGTCAGAGTTATGAAAAGAGGATATAGTTATATCTACAGTGAGGAAAGGCAAAGAGGAAGAGTTTGGACGTTATATAGGAAAGTGACGCTAATGCCAACATTGTACAAAATATTTGTTACTGTTTCACCGAAGAGGTTAAAAAATGAAGTTAAGGGAAAATACCACCGAATCAGACAAGGTTTAGGAAAGGAATGGGGGTGATGGAAGAATAAACGAAGAGAAAAGGATGGACTAGGAGATGGAAGGGAATAACTTTGAAAGAGGTAAAGAAGTTTAAATATTTGGGATATACCTTGTAAACAAATTGAGATCATAGAGTTCATTTAGGAGAAAAAATTAAAAAGCGGCAGGGATAATGAAACAGATATATAAGAAAAAGAAGGATAAGAAAAGATTGGAGAAGGATAATGTGGTTACTTGATATGCTGATATGGCCGGTAGTAGCATACGGAGCAGAGATATGGGGATGGAAGGAAAGGAAAGAGATTGAGAAGTTTCAAGAAATATAAGGTGGACGATAAGTGTAGACTGGAGGACGCCTGGATATGTGGTGAAAGAAGATGCGCAAAGGGACTGAGAGTACAAAAAAAGTGTGACTGAGAATACAAAAAAAGTGTGATTGAGAGTACAAAAAAAGTGTGACAGAGTAGAAAAAAAGTGTGACTAAGAGTACAGAAAGTAAGCCACCGCACATACGAGTATAGAAACGGGAAAGAAAAGCCGTTAAAATTCTTTCAAGAGCCGGAACTAATCAGACACGAAACATACATTTCTCGCGAATATATAATAATTACCTTAGCCGCACGTTTTGCGGCATTTACTTATTTCCGCCGTAACGGCTAGTATAGTGCTTGACCGCAGCTAGAACACGTTTACGAAGAAACGTGTAATCTTTCAGCACGGACGTGAGAGAAATGTTCTTCGGTGAATGCAGTTGCTTGCGGTGTGTTGCATAAATTTCGTTCAGAACTAACTCGATTTGCATATGAATATATCAATGGCCACCAATCGGACTCACGTTTCTAGTCAGGTGTGACTAGTTGGCAGTTCACCATTGTCACTCACTTTGACAAATGCATCGATCTTGACAGACTTTTGCTATATACATTAGGTTTCAAACCTGGTGGAAAGATTTTCACAAAAAAGTACACAAAACTAAAATTATTTTTACGGGAATCTGCAAATAAATACTATGAATTACCATATTTACGCGCGTATAAGCCGCACCTTTTTTTCGTTTTCAAGAGCTCAAAAATTGGGATGCGGCTTATATCCGGGTGCGGCTTATATCCAGGTGCGGCTTGTATCCGGACGCAGCTTATATACGGGTAGAAAAATCCGAAATAAGAAAAATGTACCCGAATATAGCCGCACCCGCATGTAAACCGCATCCCAATTTTCGAACTTTTGAAAATGAAAAGAAGGTGCGACTTATATGCGGGTAAATACGGTACAACCAAAATTACAGGAAAGTACAACTTTTTTTAATTATTGAGACGAATTTTATACTTTTTTGTATTTTTTTTTGTACACTGTTGTATTTTATTTTAATTTTAATTTTCTACAATAATTGACAACTACAAAAATCTACTGGAATTTAAAACTTTTGCAGCCAAAATTTTGTTCTTTTTCAATCTAAGATGACAGATATTTAAAATATTGCAGTGAGATAATTTTAAATTAGGATGTGTACATGATCGCTATTACAAAAAAGCTGCCATGTCCGAATTTTTAAGGAACGGTAGAATAATGAAAAACAACTATGAATAATTGTTATTGAAAAAACAAAAAAACCTTAAGGTTAATTTTTTTTCATATATATAGCAACCGATTGGACATCATATATGTCATTACAATATTCTCAATATTTTTCATCCTAGGTCGAAAAAGAACAAGTTTTTTCTGGAAATAGTAATAAAAATTCAAACTTTTAAAACTAAAGCTTAAAAAAATGTTAATTCAAAAGCTCAATAATTTACGCGTATAAGATGAGAGATTTTAAAACTTTTCGAGTGAAAAATTCTTAATTAAAAGCTGTTAAACTACAAAAATTTTAATTTTAATTTTTATACATTGTATAGTTGAAATATTGAAAAAAAATAGAAATCCACGCTATGATTTTCAGTGCTATGAATCGAAGAATGAATCAAAAAAATTTCAAAATTATATGACTTCAAGCAGTTTTGAGCTAGAATCATTAATTTATAGTACTTATACATTATAATTTGTTCTGAAATCTTTTTAAACATTCTCTTAAAAATTTGTTTAAAAAATAATCATTTTCAAACTTTCCAGGAATCTAATAATAATTTTATTATCTTGGAACTCGAATTTTTCCTAAAATTTTTTTAAAATCCTGCAAAAGTAAAAAAAAAATACCTTAAAATCATCTAGATTCCTATTTGAAAATTTTGGAAATCTTATTAAATATTCTTTTAGAATTAATTTTCCAATAACAAAATTATTGTTCGTTTATATAGGAATTTCTATAAAATTTTTGTATTCATTTATAACCTTAAAAAATGCTCGAAAAGATTTAAAATTTTGTTTTTGACATCTTCAAAAATCTATATTGTGTTTTGAATATTTTGAAATCTTTTCCCATTTTAAATTAATTTGGAATCTTTTCAAAACATGGAAATAAATTTTAAACTTACTCGATTATTTTTCACAATTATTAATTCGTAAATTATCATTTATGATTCACAAAATTTTTGAAAATGTTTTTAAATATTCTTTTAAAATTAATTTTTCAAATAAAAAAATCATTATGAATTTTCCGAGCAAACTGAAGAATTTTTTTTATTTTCTCAAAACCTTGAAAGATCCTTAAGAAATTTTAAAATTTTATTTTGAAATATTCAAAAATCTAAATTTAGTTTTTTATTTTTAAAAATCTTTTCCAGGGTTAAATTAACACTCTGAAATATTAGCAATTCAAGGCTTTCTATTTCCAATAATTCAGTTTATAATTTTTCATTTTTTAATATTTTATGTATAATTGCTCATTTTAAATGAGACGTAAATTATTGCTTAATATTTAAAAAAATGTCTTCCTTAAATAAAAGATTTGAAATTAAATTAATTAAAAAAGGAAAGGAAACAAATTCAACCAAATTATTTAATTTTTGAAGCCAATGGACGAATTTTCTATAAAACAGTTGAATTCACAAACCAAAAATATGATTTTTTTTAAAGTTAATTTTTAATAATATATATGAATTTTCAACCCAACAGGACGAAATTCAAAGTCAAACAGACGAATTTTTGACAAAACAGTTGAATTTTCAACTCAAAATTATGAATTTTCAAAAAAAAGTGAATTTTTATTTAAAAAATTGAATTTTTAAACAAATAGTTCAATTCTTCACCATACTGTTGAAGTTTCAAGCCAAAAAGACAAATTTGTCTAAAAAAATACCAAAATACCGAAAAATATTAATTTTTAAACAAAAATTTAATTTTTAACTAAATAGTTAAAACTTGAGAAAATATCGATTAATTTTCTACTAAAAAGTTGCATTTTAAAGGAAAAAGATGAATTCTGAAACCCAAAAGATAAATTTTCAATCAAGAAAAATTTTTCAGTCATGAAAGAAAAAATAATTCCAACCAAATAATGATATTTTCAAGTCGAAAATTCTACAAAAAAGTGGAATTTTAAACAAAATAGTATAACTTTAAAGAAAAGAGACGATTTTTTAACAAAAAAATTTAACTTTTAACCAAATAGTTTAATGTTCGACCAAAAACACGAATTTTCAACAGAACAGTTTAATTTTCAACAAATAATTGAACTTTGAAGCAAAAGAGTTCAATAATTAATTAATTAATATTAATTTATTAATTCAACCAAATTGTGATACTTTTTAGTCAGGAAGGCGAATATTTAAAAAAAACAAACAAATTTTCACCCCAAAAATATGAATTAGTAACAAAAAAGTTAATTGTCAACAAAATAATTCAATTTTCAACCACAGAGATGAATCTTCAATCTCAAAAATTATTTTGTTACAAACTAGTTCAGCTTTCGAGAAAATAGTTTAATTTTAAAACAAATAGCTGAATTTTCAACAAAATAATTAAATTTTGAACCAAAAGAAATGACCTCTCAACCAAAAATGTAATAGTAGACTTTTTAATTCAAAATAATTAACTTTAAACCAAAACAGATGAATCTTTTATTTTCAATGTATGGGGACGAATTTTCTATCCAAAAAGACTAATTTAAAAAAAAAACAGATGAATTTTCAAACAAAAAAGATGAATTTTTAGAAAAATAGTTGAATTTTCATAAAAATAATAGAAATTTCAACCATATAATGAAATACTCAACCAAAAAGATGAATAGTCAATCAAAAATATTATAGTAGACTTTTCAAATGAAAATAATTAATTTTTAACAAAAAATAGTTGGATTTTGTCATTTGGTTCTATTATTTCAGTTATCATTTGAGCGAAAAAAATAATTTAAAAAAGTCCAAGATTTTTGAAAACAGGGGAAAAAGAGGAATTTTAAAAAAGGGTGAACAAGAGGGAAATAGGGGTAATAATAATATACAAATAATTGAAAAAATAATAAAAAGCTTTGTTTGAATCAATCAACTATTTTGTTGAGTCAACCAAAATTTGTATGATTCAACCAAATTTCAATGTATACAAAAAATTTTTTTTTACTCAAGCAGTAGATAAGTAAGAGGGTTTAAGAGGGTTTCCAACGCAAGATTTCTGTTACCGACATTATACCGACATCCAGACCATTCTACAGCTCAAGTGGTTCGTGTCCCTGCTAAGTTTCTAAAATTTCCTGAATGACGTTAGAAAATGATGTTGCGCAATTGTGATTAGAAATTTTTGCATAAACAGCTTCAAGGTTATTTATTATCTCAATTAGTATAGTTATAAGAAAAACAAGGATAATTTATTGCTTCCTTAAAGACAATACATCGAATTGAACATTCCTGTCTTTATTTTGTGCGCAAATAACTTATGAAAAACATTCATTTGCAGTCTAGAAGCGTCTAGAACTTTAAAACCAAGAGGGTGATATATTATTAGAGATCACGAAACCTACCTTATCAACATCGAGAACCTTTAACAGCTGAAGTTGTTCGTGTC
>JAABKJ010000755.1:24730682-24960133 GCA_011634705.1 Andricus grossulariae
TACAATATCAGGGTAGCCACTATTTTTTAAATTTTCGTCTACCGGCTTTCTCCCAGTAAATATTCATGATTTCTCCCGGTTTAGACAAAAATGAACTCTCTTTGCGAAACCCACAGTTTCGCAAATCGCGCGTCCAATTCTCTGGATTTTCGTTTCCTAACATGAAAAATATGCAAATTCAGAAACTTATTATTAAACCAATTTTTTAATATTATGTTTTAAATATTTTTGAAAGAACAATTAAAAATTAATAATATTGAATCGAAAGCGTCTGAAATAAAAGAATATATATATTGAACGATTTTGGACAATTTAATTAGAAAAAGGAGTTAAATTGTATTACTTTTCTAAAAATTAAAAAATTTTATTTTGAATTGAAGAATCACGAAATTGAATGATTTCAGATTAAAATTTTGAAAATAGGACAATGTCAAATGAAAATTGGGTCATTTAAAATGAAGAGGAATTGAAATTGTATTATTTATAATTAAAAGCGCTTAAAATTAAATAATTTAAAATTAAAAAACTTTGAATTTGAAGAATTTTTTATTCAAAGTGATTAAGATTTGACAATTTAATATTTGAAAATTTAATCTTTTAAAGTCAAAGCTTGTCATTACATAGAAAAATTATAATTTAACAAAATAAGCTGACTAGACAAATTTTTCTAAAATAAACAAATAAATTAAATTATAAAAAAAAAATTCAAAATAAATAGTAATTGTAAATGAAAATTCAGAACTCTATAGTTAAATTTTTATTTTATTTTAAACTCAATTAAAATTTTTTTAATTTTAAATCTTCCTTTAGAATCAGTATTCATTCTTGAAATTTTTCGAATCAAATATTTTTTCAATTTGAAATGATTTATTTGTTTAAATCTTCAACTAAAAATAGGACAATTTTAAGATATCGCTTTGAAAATTAAAAATTGAAATAAAGAATACAAAACAAGATTGCTGTAATACAATTCCAATTTTTTAAATTGTACAATTTTAAGCTTTTCAATTTTAAATTGCTTTATATTCACATCTAAAATTATTAAATTCAAAACTGACTATCAAGGCTTTTATTGTGAAATTTTGAAATATTTAATAGCCGATTGGTCCTGAAATTTCGAATTTTTGAATTTGACTAAAATATTGTTAAATTAAAAATTCGAAACCTCCAAAAATTAATTCAAAGTAAAACTTTAGTTTCAAGATCTCAAAGTCAATTGCGTTTTAGAATTTCTCATTCAAAATTATAATTTTAAATTAAAATTAGACATTTTCAAAAGACGATAAATATATTAATAATAAGTATCATATCATGCAGTATCAAGTGAACCTTTAAAGTTTAATTATTCTAAATACTTTGAAAATGATATGCTTTCTAATTGGAAACTTTTAAAAATTACAAAACGCGCAAATTATGAAATACGAAAAATCTCCCAGTGTAATATTTCTCTCCCGGCATCATCCCGGTTTTCTCCCGGTGCATGTTTCTCCCAATTCTCCCGGGTGAGCGGCCACCATGAATATTTTTAAAATACTTGAAAATTTCGTGAAATTTGAAATTACATAATAACAAATGTTTATTGTTAATTTGACAGACACAGTTACTACTAATATCTCTCTAAAACTTTAAAGCAGTTTCAGTTGTTTCATTGTTGTATTTTAACCAATATTACCAATCATGTATCATTTTTAAGAACATCTACATCAATTCAGAAGATAAAGGAAAACCCGAAATAGAAAAAACCACAAACTCCAAATTTTTTAAAACAATTGTTGTTGTATGAAAATTGAGACTAACAATCATTCTCACAAGAATTTAAAGCATTTTCATCCAAGAACACATTTTTCTCAACAAAAATTACAACATTTGCCTATTTCTTCATTTAATTTGTTTATAATAATTAAAACATACAATAATAAAATTAGTTGTATTCTGAAAGTACTCTTGCGTTGATTTAAGATTATTTTAATTGAATGCCAACCGTTCTTAAAGAGTAAATATTGATTTTGTAAACAATTTCGGTTTTTTTATACTTTGAGTAATCATATAATGAATAAACAAATGAAAATCCAAAAATCTCTGCCCGAAGTGCTCTTTTGCATTTAGCACACTTCGATTCGAAAAAAATAATTGCAAATCAGGGCAAAATTGAAGACAGTAGACTTTTTTGAAGGGAAAAAATTCGTTTCGTTTCACTGTGCGTTGTATCTGGCTATACTTTCGTGTGCACTTTAACATCTGTATTCTTTCTGCAAATATTAAATGATTTTGATTAATATTTTTTTCACTTTATTCAAATTATATGAATAAACTAAATCTTCGAATTAAAATTGAATCAAGCCATGCTTTCATAATTTTTGTTTTTCCAACCGGCCTTTATCTCAGAACAATGAAAGGGTCATTCGTTCCTGATAATTCGACGCGCTCCAGCGTTTCTGCCTCGTGAGTTTGACAAGGGTCGATGGGCATGACGCGCAAATGCACACATAGCTGACACTGATCGTCACTGCTATTGTTCTTTTCTTTTTGCTTATAAAATAAAATATAAACCTTTTTTGGGAAAACCGGCTCTAGTCAGCAAAACAGAATAATATTTAGATGACGAATACAAAATATCACACAACAATATTCAACCGTGCGGCTAAAACATGGAATCCCGTTTTCTAACTCAAATAAATCCACTTAAATCCTTGTACTTCACCCTTACCACAAAACCAGCTTTATAACATTTATAAGCCTCCAAACTTTTATATTCTTTTACTCGATTTATGGTATGAAAACTGTGGGATTTATTAAATATAACACTACATCCACTATAGTGATCGACGGCACTGCATTCACATTTTCACTAAAATCTTTATCTTTCAGAGCACAAGGATCAACATTGTAGATTTCTTCAATTTTTTTTATATATCGGGTATTCACATCTCGCGAAAATTTTGTCAAATAATTACTCAGCATTTTGAAAAAAAAAAAAAATATTATTTTAAAAGTCACCAGCAAAACGTACAAACAATAGGGGTATACCTGCACTGTTATTCCCCTAAAGGTTCCATCATCTTAGATTTTTACGGCTTAATGAGAATGCTCTTTTCGGTTGCCAACGCAACGCATGCGCAGTGCGAAAGGATACCAGAATTGAGAGCGCTGGTTGACCTTGCCTCTTTCAATTAAATATCCTGTATTAAAAAGTAGCTTGGGCAATGTCACGTCACAAAGTTCTTCCAATCCTCGGATCTTGCAGCACTGAGTATGCATCG
The DNA here is from genome assembly GCA_011634705.1 of Andricus grossulariae. NCBI lineage: Eukaryota > Metazoa > Arthropoda > Insecta > Hymenoptera > Cynipidae > Andricus > Andricus grossulariae. Next base: position 24,733,943 of record JAABKJ010000755.1, read on the forward strand.
TTTCAGCAAGCGGATTGGTTACTGTTGGCGCGCTTATGTGAAATGATCAAATGTGCAAATCAATTTTTTACAACAAATAATAATGGTTAAGAAGTAAAATTAAATAATTATTTTAACTTTCACTTTATAAGTCTATTTTTTACCAAAGAATTATTTTTAAATATTTTACAATTACCGTTTGTTATAGACAATTGATTTGCATTTTATAATTTTAAATGACGCATGCGCAGTGTGGAAGGATCAGAGAAATATCGCTTTATAAGGAACTATCACATGCTGGTCAAGTATAAATTTACGGAGCCAATTAAGAATGTCCTTGCGATAACTCTTCGCTATGACACTTTTCAAATTGACAATAATTATTAATTATTTAAACCATTTTCAATAACAAATTCAGAGTTTGGCTGCTTTTTTTTAAACGAATAGGCTCAATTTGTTTATGGAATCAACAAGGAATGTCTTTGCGTTTACTCTTCGCTATGAAACATTACCAATTAACAATAATCATTCATTATTAAAGCAATTTTCATGAACAAATTCAGAGTTTGGCTATTTTTAATCTAATAGGCTCAATTTGTTTACAGAATCAACAAGAATATCTTTGAGATTACTCTTCGTTATGAAACTTTTAAAATTTACAATAATTATTAATTATTTGAACAATGTTTATAAACAAAATCAGGGTTTGGATATTTGTAAACGAATACACTCAATTTATGCACGGAATCAACAAGAATTTCTTAGAGATTACTCTTCGCTATGAAACTTTTCAAACTGACAATAATTATTAATTATTTAAAAAATGTTTATAAACAAAATCAGAGTTTGGATATTTGTCAACGAATAGGCTCAATTTGTTTACAGAATCAACAAAGAATGACTTGGCGATTACTCTTCAGAATGAAACTTTTCAAACTAACAATAATTATTAATTATTTAAACAATTTTCATAAACAAAATCAGAGTTTGGCTATTTTTAAACGAATAGGCTTAATTTTTTTACGGAATCAACAAATAATGTCTTTGCAATTACTCTTCGCTATGAAACTTCAAAGTGACAATAATCAGATATTGCTTATTTTTAAAGGAATATGTTCAAGTTATTTACGGAGTCATTAATTATTATAACAATATTCATACAAAAATGCAGGGTTTGGCTATTTTTCACTTTAAAATCAAAAGAAATTTTTCCGCGGTTCGCTGGGAGCGAGTGCAATTTTTCAGATTATCACCCGCTCCCGGCAAAATCCTGAGGTTGTTCTTATGACAAACTTATATATATATAATATATTTCATATATATATTTATAACCACGTCTCACGACCGTGAGATAGCAGGTTACATTCTGCGACGAATGAAATAAGATGATCCGGCAAAAGTCTCATGCACCCTGATGACACGGAGCAACCCAAGGACGACCGCCTTCTGCATTTTCCCCGCAAGTGTCTCAGCATTTTCATGACACGCATGGATGTTTTTCTGGCTATTAACCAGTGAAACCTTGGCACCTCCAAGAGCGCCGATGATCAAGGCGATTGGCTTAACAGAATATTCGGGGTATAACCGTCGCAACTCCTTTATAAGGTATTTATAGCTCTCCTTCTTTTCTTTCTCCTTGGCTATGACATTTTTGTTAGCTGGTGCCGAAAATTCGATAACGAACATGGTTCGTTTCTCGAAGTCAAGAAGAACTATGTCAGACCTCGAGTGCGCAACAGAAACAATTGTCGAGAATATGAAGTGCCAGTATATCTGGCACTTCTCATTCTCGACAGTTGACTATATTTCACTAGGAGCGTTTAGCGGAACGGTATTTGGGCTGATGCCGTAAGAATGACAGAGACGGTAATAAAGCACTCTTAGTGCCGCATTGTGCTTTTGGATGTAGGTCGTTCCCGCATGAGTTCGATAACTAGATAGTATGTGTCTAGATGCTCGGGGTGTACATGGCACCCTCTGCAGCTATCATTGGGAATGTCTTGGCTCAAAATGTGGCGACGGTATGCTAGATTGGAAATGACACCGTCTTGACATGCATATCTACAGTTTCATATTTTTTAAATAAATAGTTTAGAACAATTGTTAAGTTAATTATCAGCTAAAAGTCTTGATTGAATATCAGTATTAACTTGCTTCCGACAGAATTTATTACAAAAACGAAAATTTTGAACGAATAAACGTTCCTCTGGGGCATTTGTTAAATATATTTGTTATAAAACATTAAATATATTCCCAATTAACAATTACAAAACCTAATACGAAATATAAGGCATTTTATTTAATATATCAGTGTTTCCAACATTTTCGCACTATACTGAAGTATTTGTTCATATAAATTTTTTATAACAATTAACTTATACATTAAATTAATTACTCAGGTTTCTCAAATACATATGCAGGAATTCAGATTAATAGCTAGTCTGTTTAAGCAATTCTCTTTTAGATCAAAACGCGAGTGAATCACCCCTCGGCAGAGCTGGGCACAAAATACCTCAACTACATTGCTGAAATACATGTATTTCAGCACCGTGTAGTTGAAATACATCACAGGGCAAATACTACTCAGCTGATGTAGTTGAAATACATCTACAAAATAAATTTGAGTATTTTGAAATATTATTTTAAATACATGTGAGAATTGTATTTTTTAGTTGAGGTGTTTTGTGTATTTTTTTGGAAATACTTTCTAATATCAGCATTTAAAAATTATATTATAAATCCCTAGAGATGAAAATACAAAGAGTTGCGTAGTAGTGCCTTATAAATACCTACTGTGCAGATCTATGTTCTATAAATACCTATTGCGTATCCCTATATATCATAGGTATCTATTGCGTACCCTTACTTACCATATGTCTATATTGCGCAATCATGCGCACCACAGGACTCTACTGCGCAGCCTAATTTACTGCAAAAGAATACTGTACTGTCTCTACTGCACAACGGTCACCTGCCGCTTCATTGATGCGACACTGTCGTCGTCTTTGATTGGCTCAGAACGAACATTTTCGCACACAATCACAGAACCTTTGCAACCTCAACACTAGTACTTCAAACGACTAGTTCCTTACAAGTCTAGGCATTTTATGGTCAAAGAGTGGGAGTACAAAAGATTGACAAAGAGAGGGGGATCATTTCAATGAGAGCGGGGGGGGGGGCGTAGAGTCCTAGAGTACGTAGAGATCCGCAGTAGAGATATGTGAAGCATAAAACTGCGCAGTGCACTATTGTGGTACATTAACGTGCACAGCAGGGACCTGCAGTGTTCAGGGGTACGCAGTAGACACATATGGTCATACGAATACGCAGTAGATATCTGCGATATGTAATCATGCTCAATAAGTATTTATGGGGCATAGAGGTACGCAGTACACTTTTGTGGTAAACTGGATTCCGCAGTAGAGCCCTGAAGTACTCAGGTCTGCGCAACAGACATATGTTTCATAAGACTGCGCAGTAGATACAAATTATATTTACGGATGCGCAGTATGTGTTTATGAGACATGGAGCTGCGCAGTAGGCATTTATTAAACATAAAGCTGCGACGTACACTTTTGTGGTAAATTAGGGGGCGCAGTAGTGCCATACAGTGCGAAGGACTACGAATTTACGATATGTAAGGGTGCGCAGTGGAATGTTGTAGTGCTTAGAGCTGCGCATTAAAATTGTATTGTGCGCATGGATGCGCAGTAGCGACATAAATATGTAGGGATGCGATGCAGATATCTGTGAAACACCAAGCTGTGCCGTACACTGTTTTTGCACATGATGCTGCGCAGTAGATCCCTGTAGTTATCAGGTCTGCACAATAGAGACATATGGTAGGTAAAGCTGCGCTGCAGATACCTACGATACGCAGGGATGCACAGTAGGTATTTATGGGATATGGAGCTGCACAGTACACTTTTGTGATAAATTAGGCTGCGCAGTAGGTATATAAGATGTTTAGGGGTTTGAAGTAGGTATTTATCGAGCAGAGAGCTGCGCAGTAGTTATTTATGAAGAATAGAGCTGCGCAGTATACTTTTGTGGTAAATTAGGCTGTGAAATAGAGACATATGGTGAACAAGGCTGCGCAGTAGATACCTACGATATACACGGATACGCATTACGTATTTATGGGTCATAAAGCTGCGCATTAGCAATTTATGAGGCATAGAGCTGGGAAGTAGTTATTTATGGGACATCCATCTGCGAAGTGTAATTTCGTAGTAAATAAGGCTGCGCAGTAGAGTCCTTTAGTGCGCAGAACTGCGCAATATAGACATATGGTGAGTAAGGGAGCGCAATAGGTACCTATGATATACAGGGATACGCAGTAGGCATTTATAGAACATAGATCTGCGCAGAAGATATTTATAAGGCACTACTACGCATATATATGTATTGAAGAAGTACACCGCGCAGCTATATGTTCCGTAATACGCACTCTCATATACCATAGGTATCTACTGCGCATCCCTACGTTCTGAATAACTGTAGTACGCATTCCTTGGCACCGAAGGACTAATGCACATGCCTATATATTGTAAGTCTCTACTGTACATCAACAACAGCGGTTTGTAAGGGTCCTGATCGGACAAGAGGATGCTGGCGATGCGGCAAAGAGGGGCCTGAAGCTGTGGTATGCGAAAGCACACCGCAGTGCTACCTCTGCGCCGCAAAGGAAGATAAGCCCCGGACAGAACATTGCCCGGGGACGAGGAGTTGCTTGGCGTTCAGAGAGGCAGCCTCGTTGAGGAGGTCTCTTGGACGTGCAAGCTAATATCGTAGCTGGGCAGGTCCGCTAGAAGCCCAGTATACCAGGAGCAGCCCAAGCTGGGAGAAATGGTGAAGGCCGAGGCACGGCCAAAAAAAACAGCACCCCCTGAAGTAATGCAAAAGCGGTTCCGGGGGGATTAATGCCAAGGAGAAAGGGTGGTGGTTTTTAGTGGGTCCCTTGGTAGCATTATTATAATGACAAAGTTGATTTTGTATAATGTATAATTATACGCAAGGTATAATTGAATATTATATGTGTTAGGGTCATTGTAGTGATGCGATTGGGATCCCCACACTACCGTGAAGTGCGGGCCCTTCACGGTGTGTTGTTGAACATTTTACACCTTCCCTCGTGAGAAAAAAGTCATCATCATCATCATTCTTTTCTCTCTCTTTCTCTCTACTCTCTCCTCTCTTTGTCATTTTTTTGCACTCCTACTCTTCTAAAATTCCTAGACTTATTAGATACTCTAGGGATTTGTAATGTAGTTTTTATATGCTGAAATTAGAAAGTATTTTTAAGAAAATACACAAAATACCTCAACTACAAAATACAATTCTTACATGTATTTCAACTAATATTTCAAACTACTCAAATGCATTTTGTATCTGTATTTGAATTACATCAGCTAATTTTAGTTTTCCCGTGATGCATTTCAAATGTATTTCGTCTGAATGTAGTTTGTATTTCAGATACCTCAAATACAATTTTTGTGAAATACTGCCCAGCCCTGCCCCTCAGGTTATCATTACAATGAGAAAAAAGTCATTAATGCCAACAAACCCATCTTGAGCTATTTTTTAATCAGAAAATTTTGGTTGTCAACCGAAAATTCTTTTGTTGACCTAGCACAATATTTTAACAAAAAATTCTCTATTGTTCGTTATTTTCAGCTTTATTGCAGATACGGGTAAATAACTAAATGCTGTGAGGTTAAAAAACCTTTTTTAATTTTTTACTTCGTTTCTATTGTTAAATTCTAAACTCTCAATAGCTATTATATAGTTTCTCTTTCTATACTTTTTTTCTAGTGCCCCAAACATACATTTCTCGTGTCTAAGACATCGCATGCCGTGTCGTTATATTTTTGTCAGATTATAGGGTTAAATTATTTCGCTCTTTGTTGATATACGAAGACGATGTGTCCTGTTTGCCATAAATAATTAGAATCATGAAATACTACAGTACTCAAACGTGTGAGAAGTGTACATCACTTTTTACATTATAGTGTTCCTTTTTGACGATAATAATTCGACATGTGACAGTGCCCCAAAGGTATCATCTCCCTTTAAATTATACTTTGTCTTCATGCAAGTTAATTCAACGTAAATGATAAATATTTCAAAGAAAGTATTCCAGAGTAACATAATTTTCTTACAACAATATTTTTGTCTAATTTCTGTAAGAGGATGGTATGGCAGTAGATCATCGAATAAAATAAACAAGATCTAAAAATTGTAGTGAAATCTTTATTTATTAAAGGCATTGTACGTCCAAATTCTAAAGTATGAGAACAACAATCCCCTCGCGCTTCGTCGATGCGACTGTCGTCGTCTTTGATTGTCTCAGAACGATCATTTTCGCACACAATCACGAAACCTTTGCAACCGCAACACTAGTAATTTAAACGCCTAGTCCCTTATTGTCAATAATTGATCTAAGTTTCTTATCAAGTACGCCGAGACGATACTTTATATACTTTATATACTTCATATATTTCATATACTTACAATTCAATATAAAAAAGCGAATAAATATTTACGTCCTTCGAAAAAGCCTTTGAATTCTACAGCGCGACATTTTTTCGAGAATTCGAGCGCTTGAAACTTCAGCAATCGCTAATACAATCTAGAGTATTCTTCTCTGTGGAAAATAAATCAGTCTCTTGGGACGGCTTTTTAAGAAAAATATATATTATCTATCGTTATCTAATTTCTGCAGCTGCTCTCTTCTAGAATTTTATATTATACATTCGCAGGAAATTTTTTTTAATTTATTCATTCTCCCTTTATCAATTTATTTTTTTCCTTTAACTTTCTTCGTCCCAGAACTAATCCTTTTCCACTGTAGGCAACAAAATTCGAATTTCCCGACTTTCCTTACATCGATTCATCTCCATTTTTATTTTACACAGGATACTCCTTCTTAAAATAAAATAAATTGAACAAAAAAAAAACTTTATCGAAAAGGGGTTATAGTAATCCTATGATATGTTCCGTTGAGCCGATAAAAATTATACTAGTTTTTCACTCTCGAAAAATTAACCCTGTCTTGGATAAAGTGTCTCCAGTTTTTCAATTTCAGTTTGTGCAGTTTTTTATTTCAAATTCAATCTTTAATTAAATTGTAAATTGTAAAGCTGAAATTGATAGACTGAACTTTTATTTCGAAAGAAATAGAACGTTGAATTTGTTTCTCAAACACGGAGACTGAATCGATCGTGACTATGATTATGATTACAATAATGAGATTAATGGCATGTGAACCTCACCTTCAGACCCACCAAAAACCATCGACTTCTTGAATGAAACCATTTCTCATAATTATTAATAATTAATTCATAATTAATAATTAAAATTAAATTGATAATTAATAATAAAAATCCGGCATACTCGAAGGCGGAAGCTCCTGAGAAAGAGTTTCGTTCGCGCGTTTTCCGAACGTTGATTCAATTTATTGGTGGGTCTCATTGGTCATCTCTCTCGCTTTTTCTCTCTTTTTCTCATTTTCTCATTTTCTCATTTTCCCTTATTCTCTTCTCATTCGTGAGTGTCGATCTCGTTGTCTATTCGGCTGCTGCGAATTCCGGTTTTGCCCGTCCAGGGATAAATATCCGGACAGGGTTGACACGTCTTCATGTACCGAACTCCACTCTTGTGCCACAGGTTGCAGACCTTAGCATTATTGCACTTCTTTGGCCTGTCCTGTAAATTACAAAGAAAACGAGGTTCTTAGTTTCGCAATCCACATATTTGAATTGATCCGGTGTTAGGTTTTACGATTCTGGACATCTGCGTGTAAATAGATATGAAGAGAGATTCTTACCTGATAGTTACAACCGAAAGGCTCAAAGTTGTCGAGAAGACCAAGGGGGGTCGGATTCCTAACCCATTGGAGTGCTTGCCAATTCGTTACCACCCATACGTCATCCATCGCGACGATCGTGTCAAGGAAGGAGATGAAACCTTCTTTATGATGCGGTTGAGTGAACCACGCTGCGTGGTAGAAAAGACCGAATGGTGCTCTGTAATTAGAAAAAAAAGAAATTAGTTTGTCTCTTAGGGTTTCAGTTTTTGAGCTACACTGGGAATTCCATTTAATTGCGGTTTCGGGCATGGTCCTAAATAGCCTTTACTTAAATGGAATTCATCATTCGCCCGCTCCGAATGTAAACATGCAGAGCCGTATGAACTATTTCTGTTGGATTTGGAGATATGCTAACAACTGACGCAACTAACGCGCTGAGGGTACTACCAAATTTATCGCTGCACTACTGTTTGCTGTTTTCACTGACTTAAATGGGAGTTACTGAATTTGGATTCCCAGTGTATGAAATCGAATTTTATCATTTGTATTGCAAACGACGACAGATACGAATAAAGTTTAAGATGTTAGTTTATACGTCTAAAACAGTTCTATGAAAAATAACTCTTGTTCTTTTGTGATATCTTGCATCAGTCAAGAGACGCCTTTCTTATATTATCAGAAATTTGTTTAAAATATTGAAAAAAATCATTAAAAATGTGGGGGTTCACAGAAAATATTTTTTTCATTTTTTCCAAATTCAAATGCGCATAACATCGTACAATTTTTTTTTCACAATCGGAAAAATACATATCGCTGAATTTCATCTAGAAATCAAAATATTACGTCCAGAAGAGATTTTGTCATTTTCAGTTTAGAATCTGCCTGATTTGAAATGGATTCGGTCGAATGTATATATATATATATTTCGATGAATTGAAAACAGTATACCACTTGTTTTGAATATTTAAGGACTTATTTTGAATAGGTTCAAAACGTATTATAAACTATCTTTTGAGTTTCAAATTCAATTCAAATAGGTACGAGTATAAACCTCTTTTAATCTGTTTTTGAATTATTTTGAACACATTCAAGTATAAAAGGCTTTGGTTTGGTCTACTTTCAAACGATATCGCTTATTCCTGTAACTATTTTGAAACTTATATATGGAAACACATGAAATTGCGTTTTTTTAAGCGGCTAATTTCGCAAGAACTAGATATAAAAATCATTCAAATTAGATTAATAGTAATGAGAAGCAAATGTTTTCAAATTTGAACACTGTTAAGTCAGGCCCTTTTGAAAGCTAAACACTTTTCATTAGCAGCACTATACAATGTTAACATTTTGAAGTTCAGTTGCGATGAAGTTTAATGGATTGTAAATTATGGTCAGATAAACAGAAAATACCCTCAAGTGAAATATTTTCTCCATAAAATTATAATTATTTAGACACATTCTGCTTCAAAAAATAAAAATCTAAATTGAAAAGGAAACTCATGCTGTAATTGGAAGCCACCAATAAAAAGTTTTCTCGTAAAGATTGTACGAGGCTCTCCTAGGTGGTTCTAGGATTACATTAGAATATAAGTTCCGGTCGGAAACTCCCACGAGGGTGTGACTGCAGTAAAATAGTAAAATAAATTCGCCAACCTGTTGGTCGTGTAGTGCCTCTCGAAGTTCTTTATGAGCATCTTGTAGACGCCATCAGAGGTAGGAGGATTACTGCATGCGTCTCCCATCGAGCACCTACCACCGTTAAGATCCTGCCACATTACCATGGGAACTTCCCATAATCCTGGATACGACCTCGTTGGACAGGGTGGGATCATACAGTCGTGGAAAAGTTTGTAATCCAAAGTGTAGGGCCAACTGGGTGGTCGATTCTCGTAGATTGGCATCGATGAGTCGTAAGTGAAATTTGTGTCCCAAAGCATTTTGAACATGTTGTTGCCACCAACCTAATAGAGAAAAAGTAATATCTTTAGAAAAACAAATTTCAACCAGCATAAAAATGGATTCAAACAGTTCCAAATTGATTCGAACCAGTTATAGGTAACGTTTAACCTATCCCGAAATGATTCGAAACAATTGCAAAGTAATTCCAGACTAATTCGATCCAGTTCCAAATAATGCCAAACTAGTTCCGAACCATATGAAAATAGGTACAAACTATATCCAAACTTATTTAAATCAAAGTTGTGAACTGGTTCTAGACTGTCTCGAGATAGTTCCAAACTGATTCGAACCAGTACCAAATAGATCCACGCTGATATCGGACATTAGCCACCAATATTCTTCTAAATCGTTCCGGGCAGTTTTGCCAGTCAGCAGTTTCAAATTGCACTGAACCAGTGATGAATTGGTTCAAACATAAAAATTAGAATTTGATTATATCAAAATTGTAAGGTGCCCAAACTTTTTGATGCTGAATTTCTTTTTCTGCCATTTGAATTTGATGAAATGTTATCGATTTGAGTCTATTGAGAGAAACCACGTGTACATTCTCAATTGCTCATATTCTGCTTCTCACTGGAAGAACTTGTGTTGCGTAAGCGTTTATGATCGTTTTTATGGGTGCCCTTTGAAGATTCTCTTCTCGCTTGAAAAGTTCCTGGTACCGCATGGGAAGATGCGCAGATGGGAAGGTAACTTAATCGCGTTGCGATGTTCAGGCGTTTTTGCTTCTTACGACCAATCTAATTGACTTCCACCGACTGGTGAATTTTCCATTTCGAAACAATTACACCGCCACGCTAAAAGTTCATCCTCACTCTTCTTTTTTCTACCACGGTTTGATCTTTTCTATGCTTAGATAATCACAGCTAATTAAGCGTAATTATATATCCTTCTTGCCTTGAAGAGCCTGCTTATGACTTTTCAAGTGTTTCCTAACGAATGTGAGTTTTTTATGTTTGAAAATCATGGAGAAATAAATGAAATCAATGTTAAATTCATCATTTTTTATAAATTTTCTTAACTGACAATTCAATAAGAAATTTTATATAATCTACGATTAAACAATAAAAAAATGCAATTGCTTTTCTAAGTGTGTGAGTATTTAAGAAGTTATTTTATGATATTTGAAATACAATTGATTTATTATATTTGAAAATATCTTTTTATATAAATAATCATCTGAAAATATTTTCAATCGCATTTTGACTTTTTTAAAGAATTTAAAATTTTGTAATTGTTCTTAAACAGAAATTAACAAATTTTTAACGTTTCCTAAATATCTGAAAACCAGTTCTTGAAAAAATGGACGAGTTCTGAACTTGTTTCAGACCAGTTCGAAGAAGTTTTTAACTTATTTTGAATAACTCCGGGAAAGTTTCTAGCTCCTCCCAAACCCCTCACAACGAGCTTTGAACTGTTTCTGGATTATTTTCAATGTGTTTTTAACCAACTCTCAAATTCAATTAGAGTATTTATAGCAGAATTTAATGAAAATTCGAAATAAAGAAATGAAAAATATATTTACCGAAAGGAAAGGTGCCCTCATTCCTCGTACGTCTTCCAGTTTAACTCCTCCATATGCTGCCAAAATTTCTCGCTGACCAGCAACTTCTCTGGCCCATTTTCTATGTGAAAATTGTTCTCCAAAACTGTGCCTAAGTATTCGGAATGAATGGTGAGATAATTATTGGATAGATTTGATAACAAAAGGAAAAAAAAATGTATGGCATATGTCTTTATTATTAAAAAATATAAATTAATGTTAGATTCCATGCCAAGTATAATTATAAAGAAAGAGGTGATTCTTTCGCAAGTTATTCGAGGTTAATTTTCTAATTTTTTTTATATCGGAAGACTAAATAGTATACTAAAGGATCTTGTAAGCCAAATAAGAGTGCAAGCGGTTATTAGTTTCTATTTGCGGTTAAGTAAAAAAAGCGGAAAGAGTCTGATGAACATGCAGTGACATGTTAAGATACTCTCTCTCTCTAATTGCATATGATCGTTGATGAATGTTATGGTTGATGATACGAGTGATCGTTGACAGGCGAAACCTTGCATGTAAACCTAAGAAGTTTCTTATTTTTTATTCGAAATTAAATTAGAAAAAAAAGAATAAAAGTATCTAAAGTTTAATAGAAATTGGAAATTATTTAATATGGTCTCAGAAAAACAAAATAAATTAATTTATTTTCAATTAAGTACATTTTATTGATTTAGTCATATTTTTATTTCATTAAATAGATTAATCAGAAAAGTATTCAATTTAATTATTTGTTGTGAGTCTGGATAGTCTGTATGTTAATGTACATGCATGGTACATTTGTTAAAACTAGGTCTAATTTTTGTTTAATTCCAAAGCAAGGAAAAATATTACATATATTGAAATTTGTCAAGCATTGTGTTGTTAAACAATAATTATGCTGTTTAAGACCATGTAATTAATTTTTTATTTGTGTTGATCACTTCATTAGTAAAAAGTTATTCCACTGCATTTATAGTACACACATCATTGAGTCGGCGTAAAAGAGAAATGAAAAAAATGAGTTTATACCTACAGCTTAGGGGGAAAAATAATATAAAGAAAAATATGCACAATATAACAAAGAATGTAGGATCAGAAGTATTTTTTACTAATGGTATTTTCCAGTATCCAATAGCAAGGCTTCTACTTAATTTAGTTGTTTTAAATGATTCTGTAAGCCATAATAAGAAGTTTTTTGATTTCGACTTGTTTCATACATGTTTCGAATAATATAAAAGCTCTTTTGAATATATTTATAATAATTGCGATCCTTTTCAACAGTTTTTGAATTCGAATAAACTTTTAAACTGGTTAGAGACAACACTGAACTTGTGTGCCTAGTTTTGATTAAGTATTTTTATGTGACTCCAGTGCATAAACGCGTTTGTATGCAACAGCGTAGAGTATCGTAATGTTGTACATTACGCTACAGCGGACGATCACTCTTCACATTACACTCCGCTGTATCGTAATGTACAACATTACGATACTCTACGCTGTGGCAACAAAACTTGTAAATGCAGCGTCTTCACCTAAAATAGTATATACTATTAAGAAACTTTCAGAACAGCAAATATACTTGAACTTCTATTAAACAGGTTTGAAACAGCGTTGAACTAGTTGTAAACTGACTTGACTAACTTTCAAACATTTTTGAAGTGGAGGGTTTTTAAACTAGATATAAGGTAAATGCACTAGTAATCGTCACCTGAAGCCAAATTAGAAATTAAAAATGCTTATAATTGTATTTAAAACACAATTCTTATTTTCACAAAGGGCTTAACCGATTGAAGCAGATATAGAAAAACTCAACTTTGATCACTTCACATGATATTTGATTGGAGTCAATTTTTATTCACGATTAAAATTCAAATTCTGCAAATGCGTTAATAATCGACAGGCATGTAACAAAGTATTAACACGAGAAAAATATACTAATTTGATAAACGGATATTCAAACTTACTTAAAATCACATTTTTTATCACAGGCGGCAAGAGCGAGTGTTGTTATACAAAAAATATTGGGCCATTTGACGATAACTAATGCAGTGACGATTACCAGTGCATTTACCTTAGAAGTCTTTGAACTACTTGAACTATTTTAACAGTTTTCAAACCGTGTCTACCACCTCTTTTATCATTCCATACAAGTTCTGAACTAATATTTCTTGAATATAGCTATGTTTATTCACAAGAATATATTCTAGTTCAAGAACTTTACGTGAAATTTTTCTTTGGAAATAGCTTGCTTTTAACCGTTTTAAATATACTTGAAGTTGTTTTGAACGATTTTCAAACCGTATTGGATTAGTTGAAAACTTGTTGAACTTTTTTTTAGGCTGTGTATAGATGTCCGGTGCCGGGCGCTATGTTGATATCCGGTAGATTGCTCTGATTGGTTACAAATCAGTGGGCGCGGTCTGCCGTACAGCAGATCTGCGTCCGGCTGAGTAAACTTCTTCTTTTCTTAAGACGTGCACGAGGCATAACCTCAAAGTGAAGTATTGTGTAATTTGGAAGAATATAAGTGTAACTCTTCTTACACCCTTTCATATATAATTGTTTATTGGAAATGAGATATGTCGTGTTTCCAATTTTATCTTTTCTTGTACATTTACTTATAATTCTTTTATTACTAAGAAAATTTTTATATAATTCTACTTGTTGGGAGTTATAGCCAGTCATTATTTTGGAAGTGCATACATTATTTGTTTTTGATAAGTTTAACTCGTGTAAAAACTTCTGTTTTAGTGAAACTCCCACAAATTTTATTTACTATATAGAATATTTTTTGTAACGAAATAAGTCGCGTTAATGACAAAGATTAAATCTCAAATTATACTTGTCATCTACAACGAATACATACCACAAACACCAACTAAGCACTTTTATATGTACGATGAGCAAATAAATATTCAACTAATAATGAAAATTAATACTTAACACAAAATTGATTTTCGAATAGTATTTGTAACTCATTGTAGGATGCTTCCAAGCCAGAATTAATTCCTGAGGTCGATTCGGGAAATACTTTTTCTTTTATATCATGTTTAATGACGTTTGAAGATAAAAAGTAAATTTTGGAGCTAGTAATTTTTATATTTTATATATTTTTAAAACAAACTTTTATTTTATTCAGAAAAAGGAATATCAAATTAGTTTTTAAAAAAGTACATTAAATTAAAGTTTATTCAATAAAGATAGAATTCTACCATTTAACAAGTTTATCATCACATTTTCCTATGTTATTAAACACAAAAATGTGACATCTTAAATTGAGAAATGCACTGTAAAAACTAGAGATCTCTTTTTTATGGTATCATTTTTTTTCGTGTCCTGTTTTTGAATATAATAATTTCATGCTGTTATTTTGAATGTTAAACAAATGAATCTGGGTTCCCACCAGTAGTATCATTTTATTACCACTCGAGACTGTTTTTTCTGAGTCTTGTTGTAATATCTGCAACTATCCCTGAAATAATACTTTGTTTTTACAGTGACTTATTTAAATTCAGAGATGAACTTAAATTGAGCAAAAATGTATACATGAATTCAAGTGAAGTTGATCTGAATTTAAGAAAGCGTATGATTAAATTCAGAAAATAAATTCTTATGAGAAACGATTAAAAGCTTTTGAAACTTTAAATATGTACTGGAAAAATATCTAGAAAAGAGCATTCAAGGCGACGAGGATAGTGTTTTCCAAAACGATAAAGAAATAAACGATGGAACGCTAATGTGCAAAATAAAATATTCCAAAATTAATTCGAAATGAATGTGTAGTGAGTACTTATTTTCATTAATAGTTGAATATTGAACTGTTCATTATACATATAAAAGAGCTTCTTTAGTGTTTGTGATTTTTATTCATTGTAGATAATAATTATAATTTTAGATCTAATATTTATCACTGACGCGGCTTATTCTGTTCCTGAAAATATTCTCTACAATAAGTACAATTCGTAGTAGTTTAAATAAAATAGAAGTTTTACACAAGTTAAACTTATCAAAAACAACTAATTTATATACTTCTGAAATAATAACTGGCTATAACTCCCACAAATAGAATTATATAAAAATCTTCTTAGTAATAAAAGAATGATAAAGTAAATGTACAAGGAAAGATAAAATCGGAAAAAATAACTTATTTTTAATAAACAATTACATATGAAAGTGTTTCAAAAAAGTTACACTTATATTCTCCTTCCAAATTATCTATGTACTTCACTTTGATACTGCTGTCCGGCAGACCCTGCCCACTGCCGTGCAACCAATCGGAGCAATCTACCGGATACCAACATAGAGCCCGGCACGGGACATCCATACACAACCTTTTTTTCAATACAATTGAAATCTACTAAACTAGTTCAAATTAATCTTGGACCTATTGTACTAGTTTTAATTATCGCCAAAACTAATGTCATAGTACATTGTGTACATAGAAGGCAAGCTCAGTCTTCTTACCCCAGTATGAGTTTGCAATAAAAAGGCGTAGACGAAAGCGAAGCGCTCAGTGATCAAAACCAGGAATTTACTGTTCATAATCCTCCACAGGCTCTACTTTTTAAAGGATATTGAAGTTTCTTTCTTGAAAGTTCTCAGAATAAAATTTTTAGGTCCTGAAACTTTTCGATTTTTCAATTCAATGTGGTGTGCAACAATATATATACAAATACAGTGACAAAATTAGCAATTTTAGGAATACAATTATGTACGTAAACAAAAATCGTTTAAATAAACTCGAGATTGATTAGAATTATTGTACATATGCTTAAGGAACATTAGTAATTCATTGAATGTGCAAGCTAATTGTTTCTTTATTTTTTAATAATTGAATGTTAATAGTCGCACGAACTGCCAGGGCAATTCGCGACTGTACTATAGGGTTAATTATAAAACTGTGGGGTATCTGTGGGGTAGTATACCCCACTTCAGCGTAACTGCCAAGGTTGCAGTGTTGGAACATAAGACAATCACGATACCATCTGAGCCACGATGACTCCCTAAGCCACTTGGTGTAAACAATTTCTTTAAACAAATTTTTCGGTATATCAGTTTGTTGCAGAAAAAAATGATTGTGTCTCAAAATAGTTGTATTTAATTATTTGAAAGGTATCAGTGACAGAAATTGCCATAATTTGAAAATATATAAATATCTTACTTTATAAATAATTTTTAACCTATTAGGTTTCATGAGCAGCCCAGTGGTAATAGCAGAAAAGTTAATATTGGGATGAAAACATTTGATTGAAAGACAATTTTTTATGCAACTGAATTTAAATCCTTGATTTTTAAAACAATTTGTTTAAAAATTTCTGTTACGAAAAACTAATAGCATCTTTCAATTCTGCGGGAAGAATTACGCAGAGCCCATATGTTAGTTAACATTTTTCTCAACCCTATTTATTATATATATAGTATAAATGAACAAATTGCATCGTACGACACCCGCTTACGCATTTAAGTATAAACATAACAACTAGGGTTGAGAAAAAATTTTCTAACACATGGACTCTATGCAATTTTTCCAGAAGAATCGAATGGTGCTATTAGTTTTTTCGTAACTCTCGTTTAAAAAAAAAATTTTAATGCCAGTTTTCTACCACGTCAGTTAGTCTGCCCAATAAACTTTACAGGTTAAAACATTGTTTATAACCTATAAGTTGTTTATAGATTTTCAAATTATGAACATTTTTCATTACTAGTACCATTCTAATAATAAATTACAATTATTTCGAAACAAAATCTTTTTTTCTATTACAAACTGATATACTGAAGGATCTGTTTGAATAAATTATTTATAGCAATTAACTTGTACATTTAATTACTTATTTATGTTCCTTAAGTACATCTGCATTAATTCAAATTAATAGCGAGTTTATTCAAGCAATTTTTTTTATATAAAGAATCATAATCTTAAAATGGCTAATTTTCTCACTATATATTTTTTTCGTGTATTGGTGTACACAAAATTAAATTAGAGAATCGAAGAGCTTTTGTAGCGTAACATTTTTATTTTGAGAATTTCCAAAAAAGAACTTTTAAAATCCCTCATGAAATAGAGACTCTAGAGAATTATTAACAGTAAATTCCTGGTTGTGACCTCTGTGAAGCCTGAGTCGAAGGCGAGTATTGCAAACACAGGAGGGGAAGAAGACGTTTGCCTCCTTGGTGCACACGATACTTCATGTAACAAAGGTATGACTTACGAGTTTATCACGTCTTACATTTGATGTTAGGTTGAAACGATCATATTTGTAAACGGACGATAGCAAATGCGCATATGCGGAATACGATTATGAGCCCATAAGACTCCTGAGAGTATTATGGACTCATTATTGTACTGCGCACATGCGCATTCGCTGTCATTCCTCCTGTTGTGTAAGCGGGTACTTTCAAAACTAAAAAGACGCTGATAAAACGCGTAAATCATGCCTGTCATCATTCAAGTCTTACATTTTTTGTACTAATCATCAACATGTTCTAACTGGACAGACTATGTCACAAACTGGTTATGATCTATTTCAAGTCAATTTTCACGATTTTTTAATAGTATATTGTGTACCTAGGAGTGAAATCGTCTTTTTATCCGAGCGCGAGTTTTGTAAACATGCGAGGATAAAAAGACGTTTCACTCCTTGGTACGCAAGATACTTTATGTAACAAAGGTATGATTTACAAGATTATCACGTCTGAAATTTTATGTTAGTTTGGCGCGGCTATAATCATACACGGTCGACTGCGAATAGGCATGCACGCAGTACAATTATAAGCCTATAATACTCCTTGGAGTATTATGGACGCATTATTGTACTGCGCGCATGCGCATGTAATCCTGTTGTGTAAATGGCTACTTTCAGAACTAAAATGGCGCTGATAAAACGCATAAATCATGTCTGCGTTACATAAAATAACTTAAAACTTCTTCAAGCTGGTGGTTCATGCAATCTTTAAATATCCCTCAGTCAGACAGGCTACTAGCTTCAAAAAAACAAAAAACCTGTTTTGGACTGTTTAAAACCAGCCCTAAATTATTTTAGACAAGTTTTGAACTAGTTTTTTTACCTCTTTTCAAATAGTTTGTATGACGAAAAAAAATAGAAGCCCTTAAAGTACTAAATACTATAAAATAGAAAGTAAAAAATGTTGAATACATGCGAGAAATACCAAAAAAGTAAAACAAATTACAAAAAAAAAAGAAAAAAGTCAAGATATGAAATCTGAATAGTCAAAAAAGGGAAGTAGGATCAAAGAGAAAAAAGAAAACAAAAAGAATATTAAAAGGGTCCTCGTGGTACTTACGAGACCGTATGGGAGGCAATCTCGTGACCGGAGGCATACAGGTTTTGGACCTGGCTGTAGTCAGTCCATTCGTGGGACACGTAGAAGGTCGCAGAGATGGGACAGCCATTAGGGTTCTTTCTTCCCTTCTCAAACAGATCCGCATAAAGACCCTTGTTAAGGTCATTCACAGAATCGTCGAAGGTCAGGAGCACGATTTGCGGTATCTCCTCCGGCAAGTAGTCTCCTGTTTCAGTTGCAAGGGACATAGGATGCGGGCGGGATTTATTGTTCGTAGCGTGATGCAGTTTTGTTTTTGTTTTGATTATATTTTTTTAACGTTATGTATGGGAATTTATCAAATAATTTATAACGTAGACGAGTGGAGTATGAAGCATGATAATGTAACATTATGATTGATCGTGTACAATGTTTTGTTGTGACGTATGGTATGAGAAAGAGGGTTGGGAGAAAAGAAGAAAAGAGTCCTTGTTAGTATGCGGAATTAGTATTCAGAAAAATGCTCCATTAAGGAAAAAGACAAACATTTGTAATTGTGAAATAATTGCACTAGGATTCACTTTTATTTCTTTGTATTTTTAATCTTTCTCATTTTAATTGCTTCAATTTTTAAATCGTGTGATATCCTCTTCCTCAATGAAGGTATTTTCCCAAGGAAATATTAATATAAATATTAATATAAATATTTTCCCAAGGAAGAAACCGAATGTAAAACGATAGTGAAATCCGGGACAAACGAAAGCAATAGCTCTTATTTGGAACTTATTGATGATACGCGTGACTCCCGGTAGCACCCATGACAACAACTTAATGACTCACGAACTATCAACGGCTAAGAAATCAAAGTCCCAAACAATTGAAACAATTTTTCGGAATACGTAATAGTTTTAAACTACAAACCAGTTCCAAAGAGACATGAATTTGTTTGAGATTATTGTGAAATTGTCTCGAAGACGCTTGCCAGTACTGAATATTTTGTTTACGAACTATTGAGGCAGTTCAAAATATCTTCATATCGAGTTAAAACCAGTTAAAACCAGTTAAAATCATGTTCATGAAAGTTTGGAATCCGTTGAAAATCTACATATTGTAGGCTTCAGACCTTTGACAACCTGTTTTGAAGTGCCTTAAAACTAGTTTTAAACTGTTATAAACATGTTATTCAATAGTTGTGAATCACCATAAACTTCACTGAACGTACGTCAAGCAAGTAAAGAAGTGTTTTAAACTAGTTTGGACCATCAAGAACTTGTAATTTAGTATATTTTTTTGGTTTAAATTTTAAAAAAGATAGAAATAAAGAAAGACGAAAGACAAAAACAGAAGGGGATTTGAAAGTAACCTTCTTTTTCTTTCTTCTTTTTTTATTATATTAAATAGAGGTATTTGCATGTGTGCTTGTCCAAATTTAGTTGCTTTGATTCTTGGAGTTCCCATTTTTTTATTTCTAAAAACCTTTTGATCCTTATTTCGACCTAAGAATATTTTTCAGAAAAGTTAGCAATTTAGTACTGAATTGTCTCAATCAAGTACTTCATTGGGACTTTATCCGGTATCCCAATGGCACTTTTTTCTCTATTGATTTTAAACAGTAGTGAGCGTGGCTTGAGTCAGCTGCAGGCTAACATGAGTGATGTCGGGTTGGTTTGAAATGGTTAATGCAATTGTTGAACTGGCTTGGAGTTTTTTTTGCAAGTGTTAAAAGTAATTTTAAACTTTTTTAAACGTTATTTTTCCTTTTCTTAAGTGTTTTTCTCTTTTCCTTTATTCATCTTAGCCGCATTTAATGAAAGAAGCTTAGGAACGAAAATTCTGCCTAAGAATAAAAGCTCCCATAATAACCGGAACTTACGATACTGTGTGGGACGCCAGCTCATGGCCATCAGCGTAAAGATTTTGCACCTGGCTATAATCGGTCCACTCGTGTGAAACGTAGAATGTGGCCGAAATCGGACAACCGTTAGGATTTTTTCGATTTTTTTCAAACAAATCGATGTACAATTGCTTGTTAAGATCGTTTACAGCGTCGTCGAAAGTTATAAGTACAATCTGGGGCGTCTCTTTCACTGGAATGCCATCTATGATCAAGATCCAATCTCTTTACATTTTTTATTTAAAGTATGTACTTCTAGCTAGGATTTTTTTCGTTTTCAGTTAAGGGAGGGTAAATATAAGAGTGCATTTTTTTTTGTTCTGAGGAAGGTAGAGACAGAATTTCTTTTGGAAGCGTAACTTCCTCGTAGAAGATTTCTTCCTTGGTCATGGCTATTGTTTAGTGTGACAATATACGCACGCTCATTGAGAGCAATTACGGGTCCGAACGAAGGCCGCTGAAGCTTTGCGAAAGGGTACGCAAAGAGGCGGAGTTATTAAGGTGCACACGTACCTCTTTCACTTTCGAACGTACCGAGTAATGAGTATGTAACGTTAGAATCGGAGAAAGTCTCGGCGGCTGCTAAATCGATCGTCAAAATCAACATTCGGAACGCGACCGCTTGCGTCATACGTCTCCGTTAATCAGCCATGCTCAACGAGTACGCCGCGAGTCGTTGTCTGTCGATTCGAAAATGACTTCCTAATGTCGACCTAATCGGGTCCTTGACCCGGAATCCGATATTAGGTAAATCATGTTTTGAAATTAAAAAAATATATATATTACCGTTTTAACCCAAATTCAGTTAAAATTAGTTTTAACCATTTAAATGCGAAATTACCACGATCATTTGTCAAAACTAGTTTTAACTAGTCAAAACGCGAAGTAACCAAGTCCTTTTGTAAAAACCCAAAGGTTTTGTTAAGTCCATCACTTTTGAGAGAACTAGTTTCACCTGTTGTATTCAGTGTGGTTCGAGATGTGACCAATCACTCTTCTGCGACCACTCGCTAGCACGTGTTTTTTTTAAGGGCGAGCTATAAAAGTGGTTCGAGCTGTGAGCAATCACTCTTCTGTGACGAGTCACTGCAAATCCAGTACTTCGGGTTTTCACTAAATAGTGCAGGTCAAACTAGTTCTTTAAAAAGCACGATTGGGTGAATCCAGTTTTAACTGATATTTTCAGTTGAAACACGAAATCAGATGGAATTTAAGATTTCTTCGGGTGTTCACAAAAGCACTTTGTTACTCCGCGTTGTGACTAGTTAAAACTGGTTTTTTGATAAATGCTCCTGGTATTTTCGCATTTTAACTAGTTTTAACTGATTTACAGATTAACTGATATATAGAAGATTTTAAAACGAATGTCAAAATCGCAAAATCAAAGTCTTATCTCTCTTTTTCGCGATCTTAGTGGCAAAAAAAGTCGCGAGGTGGATTGTGAAGTATAGCTGATTATAAGATGCTATCTTCTTTTCAAATGTTACCATCTGACCTTAATTTTATGGAAGCTAATCTTAAAATTCAAAATTTTATGAAGTTAAAAGCAAATAGATTGATTAAATAAATAGACAGAATTAATTACGCTTGATGAATTCTTCCATAGTCCGTAGAGAATTGCGAATAAATAAACTTTCATCTTAACTATTAGACTTCTTTATAAATTTGTCGAGTGTCAACAAGTTTGATGAAAAATAATGTCGAGATTAATTAAGCTGATTGAATCATTTTTTTCTCACCCTTCAACAGTTCAATCAGTTAAGCTAGTTTTTGCCTCGAGAGGCTCGGAATGGATTTAATTAAAACTTAATTTATTTGCAATTAGATCCTGCCTTATAATTTTTTTTTTTTTTTGTAAATCATGACCATTTAAAACATCGTGGCAACTAAATTATAATTCCGAGTTGAGTGAATCGTCCGATAACGTTAATGCTATTTTCTGTTATTTAATATGTAAATAATATGAGGTCTTTGGGTCCGAAGTGGTTACGCAAGATCGGTTTCTAATTATTTAGGCTGGATTATTTTACTTAATAATAATTTACCTGGGATATCGGCTCCACCACAGGCACAATCCGGAATCAAGCAAACGTCCTTCCTGCATCGGGCGGCTGGCTTGTCGACCTGAGGAGTTGGGTAAATGGGTGCAGGCCTTACCGGTGGGTACCTGTAGATATCGATGAATTCCTGGGCTTTTGATACGATTTCTGTGGAGGGCTTCAATGTTGGTCGAGAGCGTCTTAAAAATAGGAATAATCCATTATCAAAGTTATCTACAAAGAATACAAAAATTAAAATATTGTACTTCTCAATCTAAGTGAAAATCTAGTCCTTTAAAGTTAAAGATAAATAGTTTTTATAAATAATATAGGTTTATTATTCCTGCCATTTGAGGAAATTACGTTGCAATAAAAAAAAACAAAGCTTAATTTCAATCTCATAATTTTTTTTTTTTTGCGACAAAAATTACAAAAAGGATGTGCTTGATCAGCTGTTCGCGATCCGCCATCTTCTCCCGAACAGCTGATCTGAACTCCGCAATTTAATTTTGAAAATAAGATAATTTAGTAAGAAGAATATATTTTTATAAAAGAACAAAATAAAAATAAAAAAAAATGAACATACTCGTTAAAATGAGAAAAGAATATTTTTCTCTGATCATAAAAAATGATACCTTACCGATAATATAGGCACAATTTTAGTATATAATTTTATAAGTCATAATAAACTATTTTGCAGTCTAAATTGGCAGTTACTGCCTAAAGAATGACACAGTTAAAGGCAAATCAACTCTTTTTTAGTGAATAAATTACGACCTCGATTGGCCACGTAACTTTCGTAACCCATAAAATCACGAAATATTATCGTGACCGCATTTTCCCTTGACGAGTATAGCCACATTTTTCTGTCAATTTTATGTCATCGTATTCGTCGCTTTCTGAGATTTGTTCTTAGAGAGAATTTTATTCAATCGACAATAAACAACATCTCTCCTGGAAAACCAAACCACAGAGACTTTTTCAGGAGCTTATTTGAAAATTAAAGATCCCTTTCAAAATTACATAATTCTTTTTAATCACTGTTAGAGTTTCAACTTAGAAGAATTAAAATTAAGCTTATGTAAATATTATTCCAGAAAATTGAAGGAGGTATTTAAAATTATTTGCAATTATAGTAAATTATTTAAAAGGGCATGAAATTCATTCAAATTAGTAAAAACTAAATGAGCCTTGCTTAAGCTGATTTGAAGTTATTTTCGATTGAAATTTGATTTGCTGTAGTTTTCTATTCTACTTTAAAAGTGATTATGATCAAAATTGATACTTACGGTGGCGCGGTACCACGGTTAACTTGTGGTCGACCCCGGCTGTAAAACAAATCAATAGTCATTAACGAAACGCCTTACAACCATCTCTAATAAAAGGTATACGGCGCTTCCGTTTACTTGTATATAAGAGAGAAAGCAAGTAGAGCGATTTAAACATCGCAAAATCTAACCAATAAAAAACTGGGTATTAGCCCACACATACTAAAATCGTGAAAAAGTAAAAAAAAACACAAAAATGTTCGAAATTATCGAAAATATAATTAAAAATATCGATTATCTGAATAATTGTGCGATAAGTCGATTCATCGATTGTATGATTAATGGGCTATTGACTTTAAAACCAGTCGACGAATCAAAATACCGATTAAGCGATATCGGATCTTCGACTTATTGATAATCGATTAGACAATGTATTGATTGTTCTATTAGTCAATATAACGAGTTGTCGATTGTTAGATTAGTCGACAAATCTATGAGCCGATTCTTTAATATGACAAATAAAGTAATAGATTAGTCGATATTTTCCTCAATTAATCAATATTTTCAAAATTCTTGGCTGTAATTATTGAAGTGAAGTGATTTTAGTATTATGACAGAAATTTTAAAAAGTATGGGACGTAACAACGTAGCAAATATTTTTGACGGGCCTTATTTTCAGAAACTTATTTTTAATTCTTTCGAACTAAGATTATAAAATGTACTTTATCTTTTTAAATTGTCTACGTTACTGACTTGTGAGGTGCAAGGAAGAAAAGATGAAGATGGCGAGTAAATGTTTTTTATGCAGCATTCGAATACCACTGGTGGTGTGAAAAAATCTGCGTATGATTTACAACACTTTTTCGTCAGTTAAACGCGTGATGATAAATTATGACCTTAGACTTGACTTACGAAACAATTTACCGTAGCGTAAAAACAGATAAAAGCTGCTATCTTAATTATTGAAGATACTAAGATAATTTATTAACAAGTGAAATGCTGCTTGAGGAAATCTCTAACGTCAAGGTTAAGGCAAGTAATTCACACGCTAGTGTAAAAAATCGATAAAATGGAAGCCTGATTTTAATTTTTGGCATTTCCGTCAACAGCTAATTGTAGGATGCCATTTTGGATGTTCAAAATGCTGCCGCCGATCCTCTATTACATTAATATATTCTCTGATTACTTTTCAGTATTCTTCAAATAATAGACATACCTGGGTGCACTGATAGAATATTGTCGAACGGTGGTTGGGGTTGGTTGAGTCGTAGTGGTCAAGGAAATGTAAGAATCCACAATTGAGTTGGGCGTTGTTACGTGAACAACCGGATGGCTAAGAACGTTAGTCCTACGTAAAAATATTGAAAAGTTTAAATCAAATAAATTTCACTTCCAGAAAGCATCTTTACAACGGAGAAAATATCAATTCTCCAAAACTCTTAATTAAAACCTTCTTTTTTAAAAATTTTATCAAAGAAAAAAATTCGGAAGTGGGCCAAGTCAAAAAACGCTGATCCAATTCCGTCATTTTAAATTATGTTTAACCGAAGTTAGATTAAATGAATATAACCTTTCTTAACCTCGACTTTTTCTACCTGTGATTCTTGGAGTTTAAATGCGACATCGTGATAGCTTACGTAAGAAGAATTCTCATCTTGGAAATGCTCATCTCGACTAAAAGATTAATTAGCAATAAATTCGCGCTTTTCACTCTACAAACAGAATTTGCCGCGAGATAAATATATCTGTGGTTTTATTAACTCCATTATGACACAAAAACTCATAAGAAGAAAGAGGCGTTGCATCTTTCGACTTATGAAATTTAACCTTTTTCTTTATTTTGCGCAAGCGCAGTGTATGATCGAAATTGTTGCAATTTAGATCTAATTATTCGGTAGGGTGAATATGAGACATAATAATAATACTATACAATTTCTTTAATTCTGAATTTAACTAAGCTATCTTCTAGATAGGAAAATTAAAACTCTTGTTTTTACAATTAGGTATTGCAAAATAAATATCAACATTTTTTGTCTGAAGCGTTTGTAAAAAGACGGCGAAAATCTTCACTGCTTATCTCAAGAAATTATTTGGAGGTGCAATTTTCGAAAATGGATAAACCTGAATATTTTTCCGCTTGTTGATTGCTTTTCGGTGGCATGAAAGTTTACCATAAGTTTTGGATAAATGTGATAAATCACCTTAAATTTACGATAAAACTGATGGAAATTATTTGTGATTTCTAATAGTTTTGGCATTAAAATTTGAGATAAAATATTATACAATAATTGAGGAAAATTTGAATTTTACCTAATAGATTGTTGATTGTCAGTGATTCGGAACTTGTTTTTGTTAAGGTGAGGCTGAAATCAGAAGATACAAGTAGATGATACAGTGTACTGGATTCTGAAGGTAGTTGTAGAAGTCGTTTGTAAAATAGGCGATTAAGGCACACCTGATTGTCGTAAATGTCGTAATCCTGGACTGTGACGTCTTGATTCAGGTTGTACTTGTCAGCTTCGTTTACGGTGACCTTCTTCGGCTTCTGATGATACTGCTTCGAGTTCGACGACACGTCGGTTATCCTCACGCTCTGGTGTTGCACCGGCACTGTGTGGTTAACCGTGTACTGATTGTAATCTGAGAGAGAAAACATGAAAGTTTTACTTTCATGATACCTTGAACTAGGAGTAAATTTAGACTTATATCATTACAATGAAAAGTATAGAAATATTTTATTGAGTGTAAATTTAATTATTTCATTAACATTATATGTTTCAGGTACTTTAATGTACGCTAGGTAATCTAATTCTTGAAAGTAATTTAGGCAAATAAGGACATTTAAAATAGCCAGGTACTTGAATTCATTCAAATATATAATAGTTGGATCCTAGGACCATCTATGAATCCAAAAGTATTTCAGTTAGGTGCAGTTAAAGGGCAACTTAACGCATTTTCCCACAAATTTTGACGATGATAATATATCATGTACTCAAAAGTAATGAAGAGACTTGAATACCGAGAGTATTGAAGGTACTTAAAATAACTCAGGCACTGAAATGTATTGTCTCTGATATTGTAAATATCTGAAAAAATACTTTCAGTACCTAAAAATATTATAAGTATTTAAAAAATTTATTTTAGTACTTAAAATTCCTTTTATACTACACAACAGATACTGAATATTTGAACTATTTCCTTAATCGACTTATAAGCTGCAATAAAATAAAAGTGCGAAAAGAAAACTATTATTTTAAATGCTTTTCTTGTTTCCATCTTTATTGCTGACTTCTTATCTAGTTAAATGGCAATTAGATGCTCATTATTCCTTTTTCTTTCCTAACTGCACCGCTACTTTACTATTTGTTTTACCTCGAACGAAACAAGATTCAAAACACATTTCATCATATGTGATCCGCAAAAAATCTAAAGTCCTCCATCCATTTCGTGGATAATTTCGCTCCGTCACTTTTCATCGTCATTCTTATGAAAAGGCAAAAAGAACTCAAAAAAGTTTTGATCCACTTAATTAGTCACTTTCTACTGTGAATTGAATTTGCTTATAAATTCTTCTTTTTAAATACGCCAATAAGTTAAAGAACATAAAAAAAGGTCATAATCAATTTTCTAATTGTTACTAACCATCGTCCTTGTAAATGGAAACATCATCGTCGTAAATTGTGTAAAAAGGATAGCTTTGGTCAGGATCATTGTAGTAGCTTTTCGAGAATGCAGCTGGAACTGGAGCGGCTGTCGAAGCTGTCGTTTTTGCAACTCTTGGAGATTCAGGTGGAGCACTCCTAGGAAAAAAAATTGAAAAATTTTTATATGTAAATTCAATGATATCAAAAAGGAAAATCATCGTATAAACTGACCTATAGTGACTCTCCGTTTGACCTCTGGAGTTTACAATGCTATCTTTCTCTCGTTCCTGTAATAAAGAAATGTTATTTACAACTGCTCATTTAATCGATTGAAAATTCATGTAGAAAAATTTCCGACATTAAAATACTTCAAGTGACTACTGATTTTGTAGGTAAAATATTTAGGTACTTTTCATATTAATTTAGGTACATAATTATATAAAAGACTTTCGCTACTTTGTTAAACTATTTCAAGTGCGTGAAAACATTTCAGGTAATGGATGTCATTTATTTATCTTCTGGCATATCATGTACCTAAATATCTCACTAAACCATGAATAATACAAACAATAAAATAGCCTCGGAATGGACTGAAACTATGATTGACGAAATGCATACACACGACCCTACACCTATATACCCATCCACACATTACTACTTTCCAACCGAGCAATTCACGCCTACCCCGAAAGGGAAGCGGGTTAATGATATAATAATAATAAAGCACAGACCAGATTGTACGATATTCGTTGATACGTATATTCACTACGTTTCAACTAATGACGAGCGGGAGGTTTCACGTATTCGATGTGTAGGGGTAAATAATGTCTGCCTTTAAACTCGACTGTCGAAAAACCGGCTCAACTGGGGAGGTGGTTTTCTGTAGTTTTCGTCTCCCCTGGCCAAACGTGCATGCAAAAATCGAGTACTTCTAATAAAGTCGGTTGTAGCCACGGGTTATCACTGGTTGTGATTAAATTCATACGGTGATTCTAAGCCCACCTATTAAAAGAAAAATTTTCACAGAGTTTCACCAGGGTTTCAAAAATAAAAAGGCACAGTACAATAGGTTTTAACCGCAGTGATACGGGACTTAGATGGACCAGCCTCACAAGACAATAATAATAATACAGGTATATCAAATATCTGTACCATATTTAAATTAAAAATTGCTAGCCAGTGGTAAAAAAATGTATATTAAGCTTTTTATTTAATTATTGTATTTTGAAGGCAAAATGAATTTACTTGTCTTATCATCTTGCGTTTAATCTTAAATGAAAGCAACGAACTGTAATACATGAAGTGCTCGAAATTTACTTGCACGTCGTTCCTTCGCTGACATTTAGGTCTGCGCGTGAACCCTGTCGTCGCCTGAGGGGTTTTGCGAACCATAAGCCTAGACTTGGATTTGAAATTTTAGCACAGCGTGGAAAGTACAAACGTGGCAGCGACGTGATTAACTTGCCTTAAAACTGTCAAACTACAAACGAAAATTAACGGAAACTTTGGCCACGTTATCCTGCATCCGCAAAGCGTCCTTTAAATTATGTGTAAACACTGTTCCGGTACTTGCATGGATGTAAATTTGAACAATGTGCACATCAAACTTAAAACCTATGTGTTATAATGAGATAAGTGTAATAAAAGAATAATCTTCGCAGATTTTTTTTCTTCTTGCAAAAATTGTGTTTCTATGTGCGTTTCTTCAATACCGATAAACACGCTTGTCAGAAGTAAAAAATATGAACTAAGCGAGAGAAAGTATTTATTGATTAAAAACAGACGTGACTTGTGTTTAAGTATTGAGTAGTTCATATAGTCAATTGTGATTTTAAATAAAGAAAATATTTCTTTCAAACAAATTAAAGTCCATCGGCTGAAATAAAAGTTTTTCTTCAATGGAAGATGTTATCCTTGGTTTAAAGAAGCGTACCCTACGGTTTACAAAATATTTCTTGAAAACAAACAAATGGGTTTTTATTATGAGTAAATATTTCTGTGATTCTAAGTTGCGATATATTGTTCAGAATAGGCATGTAACAAAGTTGAAAAAACATTAATTGATTCAAAGAACCAAGTCCTTGTTTTAAATACAAGAGAGAATTATTTTTAAAACAACGTAATTTATAAAAATAAACGTAGCTTAAAATTAAACAAATATTCCATTAACCTAGAAAAATACACCATTCTTTAACAAATGTATGTATTTGATATATAAAATTTTCAATGTAGCGTTTGTTCAAAAGTTTAATGTAATAATAAGTTAATATTATTTTAATAGTAATATTTTTTTTCATGGGGTAAAAGAAAATTCTCAAAAATACATACCTAGATCGGCCGGATCATCACATTTATTTATTAAAACTATGATGAAAATTTCTGACTAACTTATAACCTATAGATAAATAATTTCTATTGTGATATGATGTACTCTGCGGTACCTATTAGCAGTATTTGTTCGCAACTACTGAAAGTTGGAAATCAGAAATTTACCATCGAAGAAAATTCGTAATCAGCGCGTCAAAATACATAAGTACACGGAGCCCGAAGAAAATCGTACATATGCCCTTTCGGAAGTATATCCATATTAATATTGCAGACTTCGCAGCCTAAAATGCTCTCAAAACAGAGAAAAGAGAGCGATTTTTCACGAAAATAAGGGAATAGATTCTTTAAAATAAATATTAGTACAGGCCTACCATATTTAATTAAATATAAAACGCTTTAAATTCCTCACCTTTCACGTAAACGTATTGCAATTTCAACTGAATAGTTGCATTTTTAACCAAAAAATATGAAATTTCTACCAAAAGAGATGAATTTTCAATAAAATACATGAATTTTCAACCAAATAGTTGAATTTTCAACCTAAAAGATTGATTTTCTACCGAAAAAGACGAATTTTTAACAAAATACATTAATTTTCAACCTAGAAGATTAATTTTCTACCGAAAATGACGAATTTTCAACAAAATACATGAATTTTCAACCAAATAGTAGCAGTTTCTACTAAAAAAAATATAATAGTTCAATCTTCAACCAAAGAGATGAATTTCCACATAGAATGATTCATTTTCATTAAAACAGTTAAGTTTTTAAGTTAAAAAGTCGAATTTGTTTCAAAAAAATTTGTCTTGTAATCCCAAAAAAATGAATGCTTAACAATAAGGTTGAGCTTTCGAGCCAAGAAGTTGAATGTTTTGGAAAAATGTTTAGTTTTATGCCCGAAAAGATAAACTTTCAAAAAAAAAATTCATTTTCAACCAAGAAATATGTATTATTGACCAAAGAGCTTCATTTTCAACGGGAAAATAATTAATTAAAAAATAAACAGTTGCATTCAGAACCAAATAGTTACACTTTTAAGCAAAAGAATCGAATTGTCAACAAAAAATTTGAATTTTTAATCAAATAGTTGAATTTTCAATAAAATAATTCAATTTTCAATCACATAATAAAATTATACCCAAAAATATGAATTCTGAACAAAAAATATAATAGTAGACTTCTTAACCAAAAAGAATCAACTTGCAAGCAAAAATAGTTGGATTTTCTTATTGGGTTCTATTAATTCAGTTCGCATTTCAGCATAAAACAAGAATATGAAGTTTCTTGAAAATAAGGGAAAAAATAGGAATTCTTTACAAAAGGGGAATACGGGAGAGAGTGTAAAGTCTGATATTGAATAACATTTTCATACCATAGATTACTATATATTGCATACATAAATTCTATACATGGATTTCATACATAGATTAATTAAATATTCTTTTCAGATAAAACCTAAAACGAGATGGATTAAAGTGGCCTTTTCCTTTAAAAAGTGACTCTATAGTCACTTTTTCTTTAAAAAGTGACTAAAAGTGTTTTTACTTTAAAATGAGTATTTGATGAAATAAAATTGTTTGTTAAAAAATGAGTAAAATCTCCACAAAAACATCTACCATGCAAAAAATTCCATTAAGTAAAAAGTTATCAGTACAATCAAGATGGTTTCTGAAATCAATATTGAAAAAATTATAGAAACTTTGAGAATGTATTCATAACAAAAAAAAGTGAAATCTTCGCGAGATTATCATTATTAAAAAAAAAAGAAAAAAAAAAGAAAATCTCGCTAAGATTTTCATAGAGACCTTTATAGTAGCACGTTTCATCATGCATTATTGTGCGGAAACTCGGATGCGTCGATATGGGGTTTACACGGAAGTATTATTAAATTACGCTTCGATATTGGAATTGCTAGGGATTAATAGGCTTGGTCGTTCTCTTCGTTTAAAACCCATAGGAGGTAATAGCATTTTGTTGGTACCTGTCGCTTCGTGCTCTATATCTCCTTTAATTTTTATAAAATATACGTAAACTTAATTTTTCGAACATATCGTTGGAAAAATTTCATCAAAATTCAATGACAATAAACTGATCAACTCACATGTGACATCTTTTATTTCGAAATTTATATTTTTTTACATACTAATACACTAACATCGGAAATTTTCGATACGAACAACGCGCGTAATGTTCAAAATCACTGTTGACTTTGAAACGTGAGAAGTTTTTTTTTAATGCAAGAATTTCTCCAAGTCTGTACCTCGACTTCAACTTATGGCATGACCTAGGAAAGTTGAAACAACAATCTTAAATTTATACCACACATTCTTTGAAGTCTTATCTTTAATGTAGGCCAATAAAACTTTAAAAAATCTCCACATGTTCTCGAAATACGAGTAATATGAGGGAGTTATCCTGTCATTTCCTTAATATAAACAAAATTTTAATATAAAATAAATCACCTATATACCCATCCACACATCACTACTTTACCACCGAGCAATTCACGCCTACCCCGAAAGGGAAACGGCTTAATGATATAATAATAATAATAATAATAATAATAATATATTATAAGCGTATATTAAAAGTATTAAAAGTATTAAGGAAGAGATATTTTCATAAGATACCTTACATTTTTTATGAACGTATGTTTATTATTGCTTTTTATGCTCTCTCACGTAAAACATGTCATATCCATTCACTTGCTTTTCCATGCAATTCAATACTGTAACCCACCATAAATGATACGAACAACGTATAACCATATTATACTTACATAATCATTGCATAGACATTTGTATGCGCATTACAATGTTTTAAACTAAAGAATACTCCTAGCTTGAAAGAATGTGAAAATTTGAGAGAGAATAGAACTCACAGATGATTATCTCTTAAAATCTGACATCAGTACAGAAATGTGCACGTGCACATTTTTTTGAATGTCAAATGTTCACTTCATTTTCCCATTAGCACTTAGCACTCGTGTGGAGAAGTTCTCGCAGGCATTGTTATATAGTTTCGTAAATATGTAAAACGGAGATATATATTTTTCTTATGTTACGATATATCCTCATGTAGCTTGCTAACGACAGTATCGTGATTAGAGATTAACAGAAAAATGTATTGGTCTATAAAAAAGTTCTTAAAAATTCTAGCCACGATATTTTTCGACTCAAAATGAATCCACTCCGATATTAGACAATTTGACAAATATGAAAGTCATCACAGAAGCGTCGTAATATTAGTAAGGGAGACTAAATATTAGATGATGTTTCAGTTTTATTAGCGCAGTAATATTACAATGATCAAGTACAAAATGGTTTGAAAGCCTAGTATGAAGCACTATCACGTATAATATATATGGCGAATGCACATATTTCGCGTGCAAATTGATAGAATATTTATGCACATATAACAGCATTATTTACTCTTATATTAAATCGTAGCGATAATAATCTATTACTTCATATTTTTAAACTAAATTGTGCAGGAGTTTCTAGAAGGAGCAAATAGAATTCATCCGATTTCTTTCCTTTATCTTTCACTCCTCCTGCACATCAAGTAACCAAAAACCTCTGCTCGTAAAGCCAGTTTTATAATCATTTGTGTTGCTATCATCTTTAATTTAAAAAAATTTCTTAACTTAGCAGATTATGATAGTAATTGTAAAAATAGAAGTTGCAACTCTTCAGCTATTCGTGTCATACTATAAAGTAAGTTTAAGGCAACTTTTTCGAAAAGTGCATCTGCCCGACCCTCGGATCTTTCTATAATGCTCAACAGCTTTTCGTGTAATTTCTAAATTAATTTAAGAGTGTTTTTTTAGAATTTCGAGTTTAAAAGGTTTGACTAAGTTAGTCTTTAAAAAACGCTAAGGCCGTGATTAAAACATAATAAGGCAGTGTCTTTATCTGCAATATACTCGAGATGATAACATAAAATTATTTACCATACTAAAAGCGGATTTAGCCTGAGCTGGCAACTTTCTTTTCCTCTGCCACCATCTCCGCTTTTTTATTTCCCTCCAGAGCTGCTTTATTTTGCCTTACTAACTCGGCACGTCTCTCCTGCAAAAGAGAAAAATATACTCTTCATTTAAATGCTATAGGACGTTGACAACAACTTGATATGATTAAGTATGAATGGTTCGACAGACTAAACTAAAAATTAATGCAGTTAAAATGGAACTCTTCTGAATTCACAAATAAAATCTTAAAATATTAAAAATGCAGCAATTTTAAATTCGAGCGTTCAGTAATGCATAGGTATATAATAGAACTCTACATTTACATTTGAAAGGTTTTAGATTAAACAATTTAAAATTAAGAGACTTAAAAACTAACATTTTCACATTCTAGTTTTTAAGACTGAATAATTTTTTATTTGAAGTCTTGGAAATAAATCCGCTTTAAAATTAGGTATTCAAAACTGCACAATTTAAAATTCAAAAAAAATTTTATTGAATATTTCAAACTCAAAACTACAAAAATTTTAAAATTTTAAATTGAAGACATGATAATGAGAACTAGATAAAGACCGCTTAAAATAAATGAAAAAATCAGTAAATTTAAAAACCTGTTTAAAAATTAAAAAAATATGCTTTTTCTCATGACTTCACTTCCAATCGTAGCCATTTTAAACATAGTAAAAATTATAATTTCATATTACCTAATGCTGTCATTTTCACTGTTAAAAATTGAAGAATTTTAAATTGTGAACCTTCAAAATTGAACTTTACTGTTTCAAAAAACGTCCATAATCACACAATTCAATTTTCAAATGAAAACATTAAATATTGAACGATTTTAAACGTGGTTTAAGAATTAACACTTTGAAAGTTATAATTGTAAAATTAAACGTGCGTGTTCTGTCAATACAAGTGGATTTGTGTAAATCTGAAACTGTTTTATTTTCTGAAAACGCATTCAAAGATTTTCAGAACCATTTAGAAAGTGTAATAATATCGGGGTGGCTATTTCGCCATACATGTATGGCGAAATAGCCGAGGGTAGCTTATTTCGACATACATGTATGGCGAAATAACCGACGGTAGCTTATTTCGACATACAGTTATGGCCAAATAAGGACGGTACCTTATTTCGCTAGTCGGAATATATGCAGGAGGGGTGACGGTCTAAATAAGGAGAGTAGGTTATTTATTATTATATAGTACATTATAATAAACCAATTAATTATTAAAAAGGCAATTATGATTGCATCAGCGAAACATGTGAGGCGAGTTAACCTTAAAATCTCAAAGACAGAGCTCAGAGGTGGATCTGACCACCGCTGTTAGGTGGCGCAAAAATCAAATGCGCGAAATTTAAATTTCATTATACTTTGCTATTATTGCTACGAATGAAAAATTTCAATTTTAAGAAAATAAAAATAAATTGTCAGGTCCGAATCCATTTTAGATCATGAAACTTCAAGTCACAGAATCATTCGCCTCTTAAATATGCAGTATTAAAAATTAGATCTCTTTTAACAATCAAAATAATATTACTGATAATTTTCTTACTACCGTTTCTTAACAATTGGAAAAGATGGTTGAATTTTAATAAATGATTGGTTTTTTCAGACTTAAAATTATCTACAACTTTATTTTTTATAATTTTGAAAGTAACTTTTTCTATGGCTGAAATCGTTAAAACCATTTTTTTTAAGAAAACATTTTCTAACAAATGACTATATTTGTAGATTATTTATTTATTTTATTATTCAATTCAATTGCAAAAACTGTTGTTAAAATAAATATTTTTTGTAAGTTTTAAACTTACTTACTTCATAAGGCTTGAATGTTAATATCATTTCAAATCTAAAAATAATAGAAAACTTTTTTGTTCTAGAGGCCAGAGATGAACTTCAAATCGTACAATCTCTTGACGAAAAAATATGCTGTAGCCAAACATATGTATTTTGAAGTTTTCTTTGAACAAAATTACCAATTCTTTTTTAAACATCTTTAACTTTTTACTTAATTGAGATATTTACATTTTCCTTCAATCTACTTCTGAACATATTAAAAGACGACTTTCTCAAATAATCCACCTTTTTATTTTTTGTTTGTTAAATGTTTAATTCTATAAGGGAGACATTCTATAAGTTTTATGTGGGTTAAACGATTTTTGTGGCCAGGAGAATTTTTTTCTCAAAAAATTGAATTTTTTCGGACAACGATATATTTGAAAAAATTCTAAGAAAACGCTTTGCTTATTTCAAAGCGTTCTAACAAAATACCTCTCACTAAAGTCTATAATAAAAAACAGATTTAAGAGGCGAATGATTCTGTGACTTGAAGATGCATGATCTGAAATGGATTCGGACCTGACGATTTATTTTTATTTTCTTATAATTGAAATGTTTCATTCGTAGCAATAATAGCAAAGTATAATGAAATTTAAATTTCGCGCATTCGATTTTTGCGCCACCTAACAGCGGTGGCCAGAACCACCTCTGAGCCCTGTCTTTGAGATTTTGAGGTTAACTCGCCTCACATGTTTCGCTGATGCAATTATAATTGCCTTTTTAATAATTAATTTGTTCATTATAATCTACTGTATAATAATAAATAACCTACTCTCCTTATTTTTACCGTCAACCCTCCTGCATATATTCCGACTAGCGAAATAAGGTACCGTCCTTATTTGGCCATAACTTTATGCCGAAATAAGCTACCGTCGGCTATTTCGCCATATTTGTATGTCGAAATAAGCTGCCGTCGACTATTTTGCCATATAGTTATAGCCAAATAAGGACGATACCTTATTTCGCTAATCGGAATATATGCAGGAGGGGGTGACGGTAAAAATAAGGAGAGTAGGTTATTTATTATTATATAGTAGATTATAATGACTATAAAGAGTTACCGCAGAATCACCGAGCAACTAAATTTTTTAAACTTTGCTAAAAGCTATTCGATGTAAGTACTTTACCCTAGTATTATTCAAACGAAACTATAAAATCATGAGAATGAGTTAAAAGGCTAGAACTTAAATTTCAAAACTTTTTAACAACGAACTTACGTTTTTTATTCTATAATCCTATAAGGTAGAATCATTTTAATTTTAATCGTTCATCATTGGCAACAAAATGCAACAATTTCAGTAGCAGTGAATAATTTACCAAATTTAGCACTCGTAATTTTAATGATTCACAATTATTAAACAAATTATTCCACTATTGATACTTCCAATTTGAAATAGTTCAATCTTGAACAATTTCAAATCATATAATTCCATACGCTTTAATTTTAAATCGTTTGATTTTGAACAGAGTTTTAATTTAATAATCGTTTAATTTTGAACAGATATCGAATTGTTCATTCTTAAAGCTTTCCATAGTCAATTACTATTCTCTTAAAAATATTTAAGTTCAATTTAGTTTTTATCGCAATTGTTGAATTTCAAACACTTTTGATTTTTTAATTGTTCAAGCCATCAAAACTGCATTTCAAAAGGTTTTATTTGAAAATGAATGATTAGAAAGTAAGACCTCGAGTAATACTAAAAAATACCAATGTTTAAAAGTAAAATTGAAATGCTTTAAATTTAGAAGAGTTCCATTTTAAATGAGTATTAATTAGCAGCTAGTTACATATTTTTTAATACTTTAAATATAAAATTATCAGCTGTGAAAGCTAGAATTTCGAAACAATGAACGAAATGAAATTGGATTGATACTAAACGAGAAACCCCGGATTTTTTTCTTAGATCTAAGTGGCCACCAGGGTGCCTCCTGAGATTACTGTCTTTTGTTGAGAATATGATCTTCTATTGTTTTTTCTTTTTCTCTTAATATTGAGAAGTCTTTACATGGGCTTTTCTGCAAAAATATGATTTGGTTAGATTAGAAGGTTTTTAAAATTTTAATTCCAAATAATAAGATATCACCATGCCTCTTCTTTTGCGAGCATTTAACAAATTATAGTTTATGGAAAAATTTATTTTATAATCGTAGGATAAGTATTTTTTTAAATTCCAGAAATTATTGGCACTGAGACAAAATATGTCATGCAACGTACAAGATACAAAAATTAATATGGTACAAATTAAAATTAAGAAAAGATAAAAAGTTGTGTGTTTCGGCTTAAAAACCCACGCAACGACCTCTAAATATACTCTTTTTTAATAAACAAAAAATAAAGGATCATTATTTCACGAAAAGAAATAAAATACAAGTAGAATACATCTTACACTTTAGTTTTTATTAAGGTTTCGTAGCCCCGGGCTGAAACCCTTATTGTTTCAGTCGGGTGCCCGACTGTCCGTCCGTCGTACTTTGTTCCCATCAATGATAGGATAGGATCGGATCGGATATGGTAGGATCAGATAGGATAGCATCTTAAATCGGCTAAGAAACCCTTTTTTGTAAGGCTTATGAAATTCTGAACTTAATTGTAAAGTAGTTTTGAAATGACTTGGAGAACAAAGTCCTCCATCAATGTTTGATGACTTGATATTAATTTTAATTTTTATCCAGCAATTCTTTCCAGTAATATTTTCTATGGTGAAACTTAGATTCTAGTTGTAAGAAGAAAACCTGACACTTACGTGATTGCGGAGTCTCTGCTTAGTTTCTCGTTCAAGGTTTTCGCGTCGTTCGCGAGCTTGGTCCAGTTTTCCCTGAATTTGGGAATCTAGCTGTTGAACTCTTTCGTTCATACCTTTGCGCACGCGAGCTACTTGATCTTCCTATAAACATATTGAAATTTCAATGAGTTTCAAAATCAGTTTATGGGCGAAAATCACAAAGTCGGAATTATTCAATTTTACACTTTTTTATCAAAAGTATTTCACAAACACCTATACCCTTTTTTTCTCTTCATATTAATCACAATAACTTGACGCTTCAATGCCATACCGCTACACGTAGCGTTTGGTGCGTGTAACACTTCAGGTTCTGTGTATATGGATAGAACTCGAAGTAATACAGGGACCACACGCGAAGTGGAGCGGTATGGTATGAAGGCGTCGAAGTGATAAAATAATAATATGCGATATGAAGATGTAGGTCTGTTGTCTAAATGTATAACCTAGTGACTGCCATTCGTCGTAAAGGCCTTTTTCCAATGCTTATGCACGATACAGTAACCTCTATCGGCAATGTAACTTACTAGGTTATACCTCTGGACAGCAGAGCTCCTTACTTAAAATGGCCCTAGTTTTTATTTAATGACAAATACTTCATTGAAATCCCTCACAATATTTCGTATGTTGAAATAATAATTAGGTCTGCTTTTTGAGCCTTTACATAGATAAATAAAATTTTAGTTTTTATTTACAATATAATTAACAAAACAAGTAACTTTAAGGTCATTTAAAATTATTTTAAAATTAAGCAATAATGAGAAAATCAATCAATTAATGTCCTTCTTACAACTAGCTTCACTCACTGAAAATCAATTTTGTGTTACTGGATGACAACGTTAGCCACAATTTTCTTATTATTTTAGAGTATTTTTTTACATGGAAATAACCTGCCAATCAAGTGTTTTACAGATAAGAAATAAATGTATATTAACCTCTTCGTTGGCCGAGAGAATTCGACAACAAGTGGCCAAAATGGCAAGAAAATTTGTTATCCTGAAAATTTGTATCTTGGGGTTTTTGGGGTCGCTGAATCCGAATCTGAAGTCAAATTTCAGAAATTCAAAATTGCGGATCTAATATGGCGGACGAAAATATAAAAAAGGCTCGATTTGGATCAATCTTGGTACTTTCGGGTTTTTGGGGTCGCTGAACCCTAATCTTAAGTCAAAATTCGAAAATTTAAAATGGCGGATCCAATATGGCGGACGAAAATACAAAAAACGGCTTGATTTGGTTAAATGTTGGTACTTATATGTTATTTAGGTCACTAATTACGAATCTGAATTAAAAACAGCACTTATTTCGGATATCAAAGTTGTTCGTGAAGATTTTTGACAATCATTCTAGTTAAAAATTCATAATACAAAATAATCATAAAATATATTTGAAAATTTTTAAAAGTAATTAAATAAAACAAAACAAAACACAAATTAAAAAAAAAATAAAACAAAAACGACAAGAAAACAACAAATGAAAGAAACAAAAAAATTAAAAAAAGGAGTGTTAAATCCTACCGTTGCAGCCTCCTCGTTGCACACTCCGGGGTCGTGAATAAATTCATCAGCTAATGCAGGCGATTACAAAAAGTTCAGATTCGTAATTAGCGACCTAAATAACATGTGAGTACCAATATTTATCCAAATCGAGCCGTTTTTTGTATTTCCTCCGCCATATTGGATCCGATATTTTGAATTTTCGAAATTTGACTTCAGATTCGAATTCAGCGGTCCCCAAAAACCCGTAAGTGCCGAGGTTTATCCAAATCGAGCCGTTTTTTGTATTTCCTCCGCCATATTGGATCCGCCATTTTCAATTTTGACTTCAGATTCGGGTTCAGCGGCCCGAAAACCCCCCGAGTAAGACTTCAATGCAAAATCGGAGGAAGTTAAATAGGAAAAAAGAAGATTGACGCATTTTGCGTCAAGGCCACAAAGGGCACGGAAATTTTTACGCGTTTTGCGTCAATGCCAACAAAGGGGTTAATATTTTCTTTATAAACTCACCCCTAAAATATGTTTTTTCTAATAATAAACCTATGCTACCGAAAAACGCCGACTTCTCATACCGACTGTCCTGAGCTATTTTGACGTATCTCTAGCGAATGCGTTAAAACTGTCGTATCTCGCTGTCATGTTGGAAAAGTATCGTAACTCGCAGCATCAATTCCAGAGTATCGTACCCCTTAATAGTGTTTTAAATGTGTCGTAACTCTTTCTCTTTGTTTTTGAAAACGGAGCAATCCAAAATTCAAAATGGATTTTAAAATAATAAATCAATTTATACCTCGATTTTTCAAGCATGCAAAATTAAAACCTGTCACTAGATATACATTAAGTATCATACAAAATCCAAAATGCTGTAGAATTTTTTTAAAATTTGCATTATAATCAGAAAAAAAAGTCTTTTTTTCCATGAAAACCATTTTTTTCGATAATTGAATTTATTTAATTTATAATATATTATATTTATATTTATAGTTCATGAAACATTTAATGTTTTTATTCTTATAACAAATAAACGAAAATTCTCCTAAAAGCTCTAGAAACGCAAAGATATCATTTGAAGAATTTTATAAAATAATTCTCATCTAATATCACTCATCATCCTTGTTCGCTTGATTTTTGTCCGCAAATTGAAAATAATGGACTCATTTATAACTTGCGCGTAAACAAATTGACAAAATTACCGTTAAAAGTAACTTTACAGTTCAGACTCAATATTACATCCAAAGGTGAAAAATTGTGTTCGAAACAATTCTAACAAAACAACTGAATGTTTTTACAAGATTCAAACGCACTCTACAAGTCAAGTTTGATTTATTTTTAGTTGACTATTATAACAATTTTAGCTTATCTTTGTTGAAATCTACATTCATAATCTCTTCGTCGATAATGCTTCTCTCACTTAAATTGACGTTTTGATTCACTGAAATGTCCATTTCTGACAGATTTAAACATGAAACATCGAAAGAAATAACACACTTTCAACTGTTCAGTTAATGCGAAAATGGTATAGGCGAAAGTTACGACAGTATGGAACGGAACAAACTCGAAAAATCATAATTCACCAAACTTTCAATAACGTCGCATTTTTTCTATTAATTTTTCATAAATTGAGTAATATCACCATTAAATTGACAAAATTTCAGTTCAATATACTATACGAATATCAATATTTTCTTAACAAACGAGTTAGGCCACTTTTAAAACACTATCAAGAGATGCGACACTATGGAATTGATGCTGCGCGTTACGATACTTTTCCAACGTGACAACGAGATACGACAGTTTTAATGCATTCGCTGGAGATATGTCAAAATGTCTCGGGACCATCGATATTGTTTTTTAAGTTATTCGACTTTTTAACTTGAAAACTCAATTCTTCTGTTATAAATTCGTCTTTAGGTTGAAAGTCATCTATTTGGTCGAAAATTTAACTATGTACTTTGTTAAAAATACAATATATTTCTACTTGAAATCTTAAGAATTTAAAGATTTTCATATTGAATTCCATATTCTGTCTATATTAATTTCATTTGAAAGGATTTATTTCCCTATTATTCTATTAGTAAAGGAATAATTTCATATTCAAACTATATACAGTCTCAGTTTTAAAGCCTTAATTGTTCAGTAATTTTCAGTCTAAAATGTTCAGAATTAATGTCCCTGAAGTTTAAAATTAATTTAAATTATATAAACTTCTCCCATTTCCAAAGCTGAATGACTATTGTTAGAAAATTGTTTTAATTTTGAAGTTTATTTTGATTGTGCAAAGAATATGCGTGACAAAACAGAGAGAGAAACAGTAGAGAGACAAAATAGGTCTGTCTCTGGATTTAACGTCAAGGTCAGCCAAAAAAA
Organism: Andricus grossulariae; assembly: GCA_011634705.1. Lineage (NCBI taxonomy): Eukaryota > Metazoa > Arthropoda > Insecta > Hymenoptera > Cynipidae > Andricus > Andricus grossulariae. The sequence continues at coordinate 24,776,121 of JAABKJ010000755.1, forward strand.
AACGGCGCTAAACCCAGGTTCGACTGTAAAGTTATTATTTCAGTCATTCAGTCTCTGATGCTGCTTTTTCATTATCTTTCAAAAGTTGATGCGAATTTTTGTGGAATTTTTAAATTCCATGCGACTTTCTTTCTAATTTTATGCGACTAATTAGCATTGAGTATAGATTTCAATATTTTTGAGTTAAGAATTTCAAAAATCACTTCAAATTCTGTTCCACGATTTTTCTGTCTGGTCACGTTACATTGCTATTTTAAGATAAAACTCGAAAATAATTATTTAAACTATTCATAATGCGGGCTCACGTTGTTCATGTTATACTTATGGAGATTTTAGTACAGTTAATAATCTATTAACGTTAATTCCAAATAACAGTAAATAATAATTATCACTATTTTTGCGTAATATTTTTTTATAAAACATTCGGCAACAATATATATTAATTTATCATACTATAAAATGAGAGGATCTTTTGAAACGATGAAGTCAAAATCAAATAAATTGTAAAAATATTTATGTTTCCAACATTTAAAAATATTTTTATCGGTTCTACACATATTTTTAAAAGATTTTTGAAATTTTTTTGTTTCGACCAGTCTCATATCTTGTCACGCGACCTTTAGCAACATGTAAAATTCATATCCATCACAAATACATCTCTTGATCTCTCCGTTTTAAGTTTTCATACCCTCTTGGAATATTTTCTGCGGTTTGAATTTTTTGTTTTTGTTGAAATCTCATTGTCTAAGACGGTTTACTTTTTATAAATCACCCCTATATATGTATAATATAATATTTTCATTAGTCTTCTTTCTAAATAATCACGGGTATTAATGTCCAACACTGTACGCTCTTCGTGAAACACGCACGTGTGGATTCATTTTTAACGGAACTGTATGTTAGTCCAATGTTTCACCGCTATGTGGCGTATGTATTCTTCGTCTCGAAATAGACTTCATTCTGTGATATTTTAAATGGTCATGAGTGGCAGAGGAAAGCATACTTACCTGGCGCAGAGGCTACCGTGATCATGAAGGCGGTTCCTCCAGGGCGAGGCTCTTCCATTGCACTACGGCTGAGCTGACCCTTGCGAATATCCCTAATGTGGATATCTCGGGCGTATAATTTTTGTTAGTCGGGACTGCGTACGCGCTGTCCCGGATAATTTAATTACAAACAAATCTACCTATTCCTGGTTCGTTTTCATTGTTTTACTTGAACTTTGATTCTTTCATATAAAATAATTGAAAAACTAATTTTATTGCTTGCAAATTTGAAATTAGATTCAGTAAGTTCTTCTGAGGTGATTGAAATTTTTCAATTTTTGATCAAATCCATATAGATTTTAATTTTATACCACTTCTAAAAGAGCAGAAGTTTGAGAAAGATAATAAATTACGTGTCCAAAAATGATTGTTATGGGTGGTTGAAATTGAAAAAATCCAACTTAGAAAGTATGAACTTTTCTCGTTTTTTTATTTTCCTACTAACCAACAAATAAAAATCGTATTCAAAAATTCTCTTTCTTCTAAAACAGGAAAACCCCCAAAAAGTTAACCATTTTGGGCAATGAGATTTGCGAAAAAAAATGCCAAACCGCCTAAAATATATATATTTTTTAATTAAGGGTAACCCAAAAGTGTATAAAAATATAATACTAAGAGATTGAGGAATGCATTTGTGACTGATATGAATTTTACACCTTACTAAGTCGCGTTACAGAACATGCGACTATAATAAGACAAAAATCTTCTCAAACAAAATATTTGAAAATATGGGAACAATAACTGTCTACGATTTATTTGATTTTGACTTCAGTGTTTCACAACATCTTATTTTATAGTACGATAAATTAATATTTAATAAAAAACATTATGTAAAAATATTGATTAATAGTTAATTTGAATAGTTATTCTTGAGTTTCAACCTAAAATAGCAGTGCAGCATGACCAGACAAAAAAGGTGTGGAACAGACTTTGAAGTGATTTTTAAAAGCCTCAACTCTAAAATATTGAACTTTACTGTTGATTATTATCTTTTTTATCTCAATATAAGAGATATATGTGTATCTTGAATATTTAAAAAATTGTGTTAATATTATTTATCAATTTTTTATTTTAAATTTCTAGTTTGGGACAGGTTTGTGACAGGTTTTTGACAAGACATTTTGCGTATTTATCGTCGAAAATTTTAAAACTTTAATAAATTATGCTTTGATATAAGTTCTTTGCTGAGATAATTTTAGAAAAAATTGTAATCTTTAATGAAAAAGTGGAATATGACTGGGGCTCAAAGTGGTCAACTTTTTGACAATCACCCCTATGGTATTTTTTGCAAACGTCATCAAACTACATAACAGATTTATGTAATTTATCAAATTAATTTTCTCAATATCGAATAATATAAGTCATTCAAGAATCACAACCTTTAAGAATTTGCTCTTGCTACCATACGATAAACATTCATTTGAATCCCCAAAATTTTAGTTGAAATCGTGAAAATTTCAAATTGAAAAAATTGTATCTTCTAATGGTAAATTTGTTTTACAAAGTATGTATAATTATATTCGGGAACTATTCAAAAATGACAATTACCATTTTGGAATTTATATAGGTTTGATGTTTATTCACCAAATATAAATTTGAATCCTATAGTTTAAACAACGATTCTTTAACAAATGGTTTATTTACAAATGCAAGTAGGAAATCTACATTCTTAGTTTTACTAAATGTATAACATTAGGGAAATTACGATACATCCTCAGATAGTTTTACTTTGAGGACATCTTTGCCAACCAAAGTTACGAGATTGTTCTCTTGCGCTACAGTGAAGGACAATGTTTTGTGAGCTCTTACAGCCATCGGTACTGCCTCCTCCATGCCGTATTCAATTGCATATTCAATTATGCTCTGAAATTTAATCGAAAATAGTTTTTAATATAGTTTCATCTATAATATAAAATAAATTAGTCATTGGGAATATAAATAAAAAGACTATAAGTCTATTTTTTCGTAAATCCTCTAATTATTGAAGACATGAGAATGATAACTAGGTGAGGACCAAAATTAAATTTTACAGGATGAACAAAAAAAGACCATAGGTTTTCTAATATAAAATGTTGATAAAATTATATAATCAAGTCTTCCTCCAGAACATTACTTTGAAGATGTAAAAACTTAAGAAAAAAAGTGTCTGAAAAGTATTCGCACTAGAATTTAAGAATTTATGAAAATGTGAGAATGACAACTGGATAAGGACCAAAAATAAATTGATTTCTATACTACATGGTAGAAAATTTAGTCGAAATTATAGAAGTATGTGGCCATTATTTGCAACGTTTCAGAATGGTGAAATTTTTTTTTAATTTTCTGTACTTTAGAGCAGAAACCCCAGATGATCCTTATCCAGTTGTCATTCCTATCATTTTAAAATTAATTTTTTCGGGTGAAAGAAGAAATGATTTTTACATATTCCTAATATGCTTCCATAAAAATTACTTGATGTTTTAAGAAAAATACATCTAACTTACCAAAACAGCTTGTGTGTGTCCCCTGTCCATGCATGCAACGAAAATTTCACGTATGGATTCTGGTTTGAGAGAACCGATAACTAAATTCTTGGAACTAATCAAAACGGAAAGTATTTCCAACATCTGATCAAACTCTTCACCTCGTAGACACAATATTGCAAGGTTCTCCAATACATTGGCTGAGTAGTTAAAACCTCTTCTAGCTGTGGCTTTTATTTCCTGTAAAAATAAGAAAATATACGATTAAAAAATATATACAATTAAAAACGTCTTACAGCAAAATCAAGTAAAATAAAAATTTTCAACCTGAAGTTGATTCCAGGTAGCCCAGGCGTTGACTGCGAAAGTTTTATGCAACGGAGATTCTGGTGGCGGTTTACAGTGTCCAGTCTTGAGATCAAACAAGTTAGTCAATACTTCGTCATTTCTCATAAAATCAAACATGAGAGCTTGTGAAAATAGGGTCGGTAGTAATTCCCGTCCAACTTCTGGTTCTTGAGTCTTCACCACATGCAACATTTCTTTAAAAACCAAAATCTCTGGAGTGTAAATATTTGGTATAAATTCTTGGTAGACTTTCATGAAGGAATCGAATTGAAGATTATTCAAGTGCAGTAACATGTAATAGCGATAGTATACGTTCTCCTGTAAAGAGACATATATTTAGAGGAATTATTTTTTTTAATTCAAAAGACATTTAATTGAATTCGAGGGGCATAGCATTTTACAGTGGTTCCGCATAAGATGTAATAACAGCATTTTTTTATCTAATCGCTTGCACTTTTGTACTTCATTTTCATAATAATATGAATTTTAAATTCATCACAATTTTAGACTTGCTTTCACGATTTTAGTAATACTTTAATTTTGCAGGCTTTCGATTACAAAATATTTATAAAAACTTAAAATTTGATATTTATACTAGATTTTCAAAAATTGTAAAGTGTTTAAGTTTACATTTTTTATTTCAAACTATAAAGTTTAAAAAGATTCATGTACAATGTTCAACGTTCAATTTTGAAATTCTTTAATATTAAACTTTCACAATTTTAAATCCAAATTTTTTAAAAGGCTTTCAGTTATTAAAATTTTTAATTCTTGAATCTTGACCACTTCCTTCAGTATTGTTAATATAACACTCTGTAACGTAAAATTCTGCAAATATAAATTCTTCAAATTTAAAATTGTTTAATTTGACAATTTTCAATCTTAACTTGATCAATTTCAAAAATTAAAATTTTTCATTTTATGTACTTAAACTGCATAATTTCTCAATTTTTAAAAGTGCTACTGACCAATTCCATCTCAAAGCAGGCATAATTTCAAGAAAGGTCTGAGTCATGGTGTCGGAATAATTTTTTATTTAGATATATCATTCTAGAGTGAAAATAAAGGGATACGTATTTTACAGTTTGGCCACCAAATCAAAACCTTGTATTATCAGAAACTCTAAAAAAATATGGGAAAAATAAAAAAGATGGGGCTTTCCAGTAAATCTCAATTATTTTTTCATCGAATTTCGAAAACATGAAAAGAAGATTTTCAGGAAAACTCCACCTTTTTATTTTCTTCACATTTTTTTAAAAAGTTTGTGCAAATATGAAAAAGACAAACTATCAGTTTTATGTGGGCTAAACCATTTTTGAGGCCGGGACATTTTTTTTAATATAATTTTTCATATTTTTCTCGTAAACAATGCAATATATCATGAAAGAGCAACAGATATTTTTTGTAAAACTTTTCCAGATGTGTAAACTTTTATGTGAACATTTTTTTGTATCTTTCGCTGCTTCTGAGAAATATTCGAAAATTCGATTTTTCAAAAATAATGTTTTTCCATGTAAAGCAGCGGTTTATCGAGAATAAAACTCTAGAGATATTATGTAGTCAATATTACCATATATTTCTAAACAAAAAATAAAATTATTAAAAAGTCATTTTTTTACAAAATGATCATCTTCGAATGATTGTAACAAATAAAAAAATCGTTTTTAAAATTAATATATTTAAAACCAACCTTGTAGCTGTCACCAATAAGAACATAATTATTATATGCGAGAAGAAGTTCGTGAAGTTTTTTGCCAAGTACTAAAGAGTTACATTCATAGGCCATCTTCATTGAGTTAACGAAAAAATATGTGTCTCGTGGATCCAATAATTCCAATTTTTGGCCTTCCAACTTACTCAAAACTTCCGTAAGAGCCTTTTCTCCAAAGGTTTCTAAATGAAAACAAATAATTTGTTTTTTTGTTAGCCAGAAGAGAATTTAGATTACATTTGAATACACACTCACCATTTGAAGAAAAGCATTCTAACATGTGCAGGTAGGAGGTAAGAGATGGTTTCACATTGATACGATCGAATTCATTATAAATCGTAACAAATACGTTTCGTTTATCATTCTTCATCATCGCCGCTAGGCCCAAAGAAGCGTTAAAAGTTTTTATGTCGGGTTGCAAATTGTTTTCTGCCATTTCCTTGTAGATAGTGAACAACATACTTAAGCGGCCATCATCTAATTTTTTTACCATTCCAATCCCACTGATCAAATAATCGTACGCTGTTTTGCAGATTGGTATTCCTTTTTCTTTACATTCCTCGTATAATTCCCAAGCTAGGTATAACTGCAACATAATTAGTATTAAGTTTGTATTACTCTTTAAATAAAATTTCGGAAATGCTTAGGCTAAAGTGATGTAAGAATTGGCCTCATACATTTTTATACTTAGAGCACCCACAGATCAAGGCATTGTAAGCTGCTGCAGCTATATCTCCACCTTGTTCTGTCAAACTTTTGAATAAAGCTTCTCTTTCTGTATTTTCTCTGCAATTTAAAATAACTATTGATAAAACAAAAAGTCTGAATACAAATTTTCAGCCTATATTCTACATGAGAATGACAACTGCATGAAGACCATAAATGAAATTTTACAGGTGAACAAAAAAAGTTGTCTACGATAAGGTTTCAAATATAAAATTTTCATAAAATTATAGAATTATGTCTTCCCCAAGAACTCTACATTGAAAATGTGAAAAACATTAAGAAACCTTTTTTTCTAAGTCGGAGGGCAGAGGGATGGCCCTTATCCAGTTTTCCATCCATAAATTTTAAAACTACTCCTCTGTTTTAAATTGCTCAAATATATTAAGGACTTTCGCGGCCCTGTTAAATATGTGCAATATATGTATTTTTTGATATGACAAAATGTTGAAAATGTTCGGACTGGAATTTAAGAATTTATGAAAATATGAGAATGAAAACTGAATAAGGACCAAAAATAAACTTATTTCAATACTACACGATGGAAAATTTAATCAAAAGTATAGAAGCATGTGGACATTATTTAAATGTTTCAGGGAGGTGAAAACGTTGTTTTTAAAATATTTTTTGTGTTTTAGAGCGGAAACCCCAAATTGTCCTTATCCAGTTGTCATGCTCATAATTCTAAAATTCGTTTTTTCGAATGAAAGGAGAAATGATTGTTACATTTTCCTAATATGTATCAACAAATAGTGTCCATAATTACTAGAAATCGTTCAAAACAGATTTTCGAAAAATTGGTCCGTATTCAGTTGTAATTCTCATGTATTCATTTCTTCAATGAACTTTACATTCTCATGTATTCATTTCTTCAATGAACTTTACATTTGCCCTAACTTTTAGGGCTCGGACTCAATGCAGAGATAAAAAATAGTGTCTATAGTGGCATACATTTTGAAAAATAACAGAAAACTAGTGGAAATATATTTTTTTAAATAAGAAATTTATAATATAAATAATGCAGGCCTCGGTTCGACTAGAATGATTTTTTTCTATCACATAAATGACATAAGTCTCATGAAATTACCCAAAAATTCTTTCTTAAGAATACAGAGTAAAAATTTCAGAAAAAGAACTCCAATTCGATATATTTTTGTTTTTAACCCTCCGTCACACAGGTGGGTCGTTTACGGCCCAGTCAAATTTTCCCGCTTAAGTAGTTGATTAATTGATTGATTAATTGATTAGTTTATTAATAAATAAATCAATTATTTATATAGTTGATTTTCCCGCTTAAATAAAAAACCTGTGTGACGGAGGGTTAAGAAAGAAAATTAGATCAAACGCTACAAATACAGAAAAATATATAAAATAATAAACAATATGTAGTAACTTCAATTTTATTTTTTCTAGCATAAAATCCTATGAATTTGCCAATTATATTTGCAGAAATGAAATAGATTGCTAAACCCATTTACTTTTTAAGTTATAAGACATACAAAAATTGAACAAAACAGTATTGCAAATAAATTCCATAAAATTTTATTTATAATTTTTCATTCTATGCAAGTATTTTTAATTTCTAACAGATTTCATAGTGTAAATTCTAAACTTAAATTATAGTAGTGCTATTTTAATATTTGGTTATCATTTCATGAAATTTTGAATGAAACTTCTAATTTCAATTTGTTATACAAGGATTACTGCAGAATTTTTATTTATAAATTCCACGGCTTTTCCAGGTTTTTTTAAAGGTAATTTAAAAAAAAATCTAAACCTGACGTTGATAATTTCACTCCAGAAAAATTTAACTTTTAAACTTTTTAGAGGAAGAGAAAAACAGCATAAAAGAGAATAATCGCATAAAATGAAACTAATTAAACTATGATTTGAAATATTTACAAGGATAAAGAAAGTCTTTGAAAACTAATTCCTACTTAATTAATTCCAATAAAATTAATAAATTTCCTCCAAATACGATTGAAAAATAAATTATCTTCTATTTTTTACGGACGCCAATATGTTAATTACTCTTCAATGAAAGGATTGATCCACGTACAGCAAATACATCTTTCTAAAATTTTGAAGTCATCAACTTGAATTTTGTTGAAATGGGACAAGTTTCTAGTTCACGTGCATTATAATTTTTAGGTTCTAGTTTTTTGTTGTACATTTTACTTCTTACAAATTCGGAAAATTTCATTTTTAATTCTCATTAAATGGGAAGCATTTCTAATTTAAACTATTTTCAAACCAGAAAACTTTTAAATTTTGGATATTAATAAAAGATGAAAGCTTTTATTTATCATTGTTTATTCTTGAAGCCATTCACATTCAAATATTTTTAAATTTGGAACTTATTTATTTAAAATTGTTCAATTATAAGCTTTTTTAATTTTGAACGCTTTGAATTTGACATTTTATGCCCTTGAATGCAATTAAATCAAATTGCTGATTTTAAAATTCTTTCAATTTCATATATAATCAATTTTTGAACGATATTCAATTAAAAATATATCGACAATTAAGTCTTTCATTAGGAAATTATATTTTGAATCCGTACGATTTAAATTATTCGATTTCGTACATTTTCTACTTTAAAATGTTCAACCAATAAGTTTTACAAATTATAATGATACAATTTTGAAAGATTTTTGCTTCAAAATGTCGAAAATGTTATACAATCTGAAGTTTAGAAAATAAAAAATAAAACATTAATTTTTTAGTGTTTTAAATTAATTTGTCTATATGTAATTGTATAATTAGCCTTTGGAGCTATATTTCAGTATATATTTATTGATTTGAGATGGTAGATACTTTATTTTAGCCAATCACCGAAGAAGTTCGAAAATATTTTTAAACGAAAAATGAAGAAATAGTAGTATTAACGTCCAATTACGAGAAAATAGTGGCATTAGTGACATTTTTGTTGTTGAAAATAGTGTCAAAACAGGAGCATCGCTAAAAGAAGTGTCAAATAGTGTCATGGTCCGAGCCCTGATCTTTTTATAATATTTTTAATATTCTATAGATCAAATAGTTTTTTTTTTTAATGAAAATACTTACTTCCACGTACTGACCCAGGCGCTTCGATTAGAAATAGAGAACCATCGTTCCTCTATCAGTTCATCATCAATTGGTGGCGTTGAATTGTAAAAACACAACATTTCAAACAACGCTAGTTTAGTTTCAACCTTTACATCGCCTTCCAACAGTTTGTATATTTGAAGTGAATCGGTAACATTCCCAGACTTAATAACGTGCACTAGCAAATCTTCAGAAACTTGACTCTTGTCTGTATAAACAGCTCGAGGAAGAAACGACTGCAAAAAAATAAAATGTAACATATTAATGTTCTAGTTAAACCTGGGGTACGAATTCTACACCACCAACTTAGTTATTATTTTTCACGTACCTCGATAACAGGTTCAGCATTTTTATGCTGAAAAAATTCAGCATGTTGCTCGCGAATCCACATTGCTGCTTTTCTACCTGCCTCTTTTGAGAGAGCGAATGATCTTTTCTCGAGGTTTGATACAGGAATTAAATAGGGATCGTCCACATATTTATAATGTGGAGCTGTGGGGTCTCGGCCGATTGTACTTTCCAGGGCCTGTGGAGTTTTCGTAATTTATTATTATATTAAGACTTAGCGAATAAATTCGATTAATCATAATAAAATTAGGAGCAGTAAGAATTACTACTAACTAATTATTAATTCTTTTTGGATACTTAAATCTATTAAAAAAGCTTCTTATCTCTCAAAAAGTATATTTGGCAGTTTGCTCTTTTCAAAGTTAGATATCCACATTTTTAAGCATAATAATAATAAAATAATAATAAGAGTAAACATTTAATGATCATAGTAGGCCTCACAGGCCTTATGGGATAAAAATAGGTAAAAAGTCAGTGCATAGGTATAATATTAATAATAAACATTAAACATTCATATCTGCATATACAATAGTGCGTTTCAAACTTTAGTAAGTAAATAAAATTTTTCGTAACGATAGACAAATATATATCACTGTATGTAAATCGATCTATGTACTTCCTTTTATGATGATATTGAAGAAATAGCAAAAAAGTCTTAAAAGTAATAGATAGATAATAAATAATACAAAAAGTCTCAAGCTTAAGAACTACGAAACAAAAGTTATAAAAAATTCCGTCAGAAAGCAGCCCCTGCAAAAAAATATTTACTTCCTTGTGAAATGATTTCAACTGTAAAAATGTTGATACTTAAAAGATAAATATTAAGAGTACAAAAATCTTCCAAAAACCTCGAACACTTTCTTTTTTGGTCTATAACCAGGGTTGTTACAAAATCCCAATTTCGAAATTCCCTGACTTTTCCCTGACCGTTATACATTTTTATTTCAGTTATAAAAAAAAATCTTACACCTAGGTGATCAATAATAATGTTGATGCAAAAAATGTTTATTTCTAAATTCATCTTAAAAATTTTTAGACATCAGTCATACAGCATTATTTAGCAAAAGTTCCCTGATTCTTTCAGGTTTTCCCTAACATTCCTTCATTTCCCCTGATTATTTTTAAGTTCCCTGACTTTCAAGAATTCCATGACCTGTAGTAACCCTGACAATGCTTCGATATGATAAATAAACATTCGCCTTTTTTTGAGCTGTTGTTAAAGTGTCTCCATTTTTATATTATTAACATCTAAATTTTTTTCTAGGTAATAGAACGAAAGTTAATAAAGTTTTGCGCCTAATAAGCCCAATTTAAAAGTGAAATGTCAATTTTATAAAAAGATATTGCAAAAACCCGTAAAATTAAAATGTTTTCGAAAAATTGGAATAACTCTGAAAATAATTAACTTTTTTCGAAGTTCTTGAGCTCATTTTACAGATAAGTCTCCGCAATATTTTACTACAGTTTCAAGATGTTTTTAAAATTTCGTTCCTAGGTTCTGCCCTAGGGTCAAAATTGGTGCAAAAAAGTCGCAAAATTTTAAAAATGTATAAAAAGGTACCTTCAAACCTTTTTTTAAAATTACTATTTATCATATTTTAAAAAATTTTAGTAATATTTATAAAAATATAATTGTTTTCAATTTTATTTAATTATGTGGTGAATATAAAGGAAGTTTGACCCTATGGTAGAATTATAAAAATACCTAACAGTCTAATAAAATACAATAAAGGCTTACCATTAAAATTAGCTAAAGAACTTTGAAAAATATTAATTATTTCCAGAATTATTCCAATTTTTCGAAAACATCTCAGAATTCACCATATTCGAACTGGATTGCATTTCACCAGAACATTCTCGATTGACGATTTCAATTTGCAATTGTAGTCAATCGAATTCAATGGAATCTTTTCTTACACTCACAAGGACAAATACGAAATTTTTTTCAAGTTTTTTAACTTCCTCGGCGGTTATATTTGTACTATATAAGCAGAAGCAAATAGTATAACTCTTAGACATTTTGATATTATTGTAATTTTAAATGTAATTGTTTTAAAAGTTACATTATGGTCTGCAAATAAGGTACCCATAGAGACCAAATCTTGAAAATAGTGTACTTTAGGGAACTCAGGTGAATATAATGTACAATAGGAGATATAGAGACCGGTTTGTGAGGCAAATTTCTGAGGTCGCCGTCTCATTGAGATGGTTCAATTCAATTCCAAAAACTTGACATGAGTATAGATATTAAAATCAAATTCATTATATTCTAAATAATATTATTGAAAAGAAAGGTAAACATCGAATTGCAAAAAAAAATGGGAAGTTCCGAAAAGTGTTTGAAATAATTAATATATTGTACAGATTGTTCTCAATTATTTAAATTAAAATATTGGCCTCGAACAAGTTATTTATATAATTTATAAACTTAGCGAATGAACATACAATTTTATCATTTTGTTCAAAATTCATCAGTTTTTTGCTAAAAGTGCAATTTTTTGGTTTAAAATGAAAATATTTTCTGGTAGAAATATCAAATATTACATTTTACGTTGGAAATTCAGATACTGAGATGAAAGTGGAACTACTATGTTAAAAAATCATTTTCTTGGTTGATGGTTCATCATTGTAATTCAAAAAACTTTTTTTTGGTTGAAAATTAATTTTTTAATTAAAGATTTGACTACATGCCATTTTTAGTTAAAAACTTATCTTTTTCAGTTCAAAATTCACGTAATTTGTTGAATATTTGTTTTTTGTTGTAAAAAATTAATTTTTTTATTGAAAATATAAATATTCTATTCTTGATTAGAAAATTTATATTTTTTAGTTGAAAATTCGTCTATTTTCGTAGAAAATTAATCTTTCTGATTGAAAATTCACTTTTTTAGTCGCAAATTCAACTATTTGGATGAAAATTAATTTTTTTTGTTTAAGGATTCCTAATTTTAGTTGAATATTTTTTGTTTTGTAAAAGAAAAAATTTAACTGAAAATATAAGTATTCTATTCTTTATTGAAAATTAGTTCTTGTTTGTTAGAAAATTAATTTTTATGATTGAAAATTCATCTTTTTAATCGGAAATTCAACTATTTGGTTCCAAATTAATTTTTTTTTTATTAAAGATTCCTCATTTTAATAAAAATATATTTCATTGGTTAAAAATGTAACTATTTTTCTGGCAATTAATATGTTTTGTTAAAAATTCATCTTTTTCTGAAGAAAATTAATCTTATTAGTTGAAAAAATATCTTTTTGGTTGAGCATTAATTTCTTTAGATGAAAAGTTAACCTAAAAGAAAAATTTATAACGTCAAGGAAAATGAAAAATTGGCCAAGGAAAAGTCAGGTCAAGTTAGATAATTGCGAAATTGGTATTTAGTAGCAACCCTGTTTTTCAAATAACGCGTTTTAAGTTAAATTGTATTAGGGGCGGGGAAAATTAGAGGCTGAAGGGGATGACAAGTAGAATAACGTTCTAATTTTCCGATCAAGCCATCTGGTCACCTTATTTTTAATGGAGATCCTCCTCAATATTAACATAATCGGTTAAAATTAATACGAAATTAAGTGTCCAGTCCTAAAATATAATTCTTATTTTTTTATACTTTAAACTTATTAAAAAACTTGAAATGATTTAAAAATTGAATTTCAATGCCGTTCAAAAATATTTTATTTTATTTTATGGCATTGTTAAGCATTCAAAATGTAATACTGGTTCATTATGACCGAAGAACCGTGAAATTCGTTTCCAGTATCAATTGAATATGGAAGGCTCAAATAATGTTCGAGCATACTAACTTTACTGCACTCCAATTTCCAAATTTTTTTGAAAGCTTTTTTATTTAAAGTATCTAAACCGAATTTCATAATCAGGTGGGACCAAATTTGAAAAAGGCATTTGATATTCAAAGCCTTAAAATATTAAAGTCTTCTCATTAAAAAATGCTAGCAATTCCAAAAGTTCCTACTTGGAAATTTCCAATTTTAAAGTTTCTAAATTCAACATTTTCCTAATCTTTCTAATGGAATGCTTTCAAATTTAGATGCCAACTGTCAAAAGGATTTATAATTAATAAATGCAATTGAAAATTACTTCCCACAAATAATCTATGTTATTCACTTCAATGTCTTGTTTTTTTATTCAGGTTTACAAACTTTTATTTAAAAGGTCAGTAATTTACGTACTTTTAAAATATCGGTAGGGCCCCTTTCCTTCCTGGTGGGTATCTGAATTTCTGTGGATGTTCCTGGGGTTGTTGTGATAGATTGCACTTGTAGAAGTGCATTTTGTACGAGATTTCTAAACATATTTTTATGAAATTAATTTATATTTGTACTCATCAGCTAGAGTAAATGTTCCTTTTACAGGTTATAAGTGTAAAGTTAATAGGGTTGATAGTGATAAATAAAAAACCCTTTTATAAACATTATGAGTAAACAATCGCGATTCACTAAAAAAAGTCGTTTAGTAAAACCAAATTGAAATTTCTGAAGACGAAACACGAAAATAAATACATTTTCAAGTATTGGAATTTAATTGTATTTAATATAATTCTTTCTATAGATTTTCGTACATTTTAGGAGTTCAAGACTAAAATTACCATTATATCTGCTATTATATTGTTCAAATAATAATAAAGGATGAAATAGCATAACCTTAAAATAACATGATGAAAGTTCGTTGTTATTCGTGAGTTTCAGTCTCTATTTTACGGTATCGGCTTATTCAATAGAAAAGTGATATGCTTTACTTACCGATTTGTGAGTTTGTTTCTCAATGAATTCATTTTAGCGAACTTTATTTGCAAATATAGAAACTTTGTTGCCAGATATAACCAGATAGCAGACAGAAATTCACACGAACCGCAAAGAAAGGTTAGAGTTGATTTGGGATTTCGGCAAGGGAGCTTTGTCGGCAATGTAGGTTTCTTATGTCAAACAGTTCACTTCAGTTGATAAAGAAATTGTTGGTAAGTTAAACCTCTTCATCTCTGGTTAAACAGCTTCAATGTATCACTGGTTATCACCACGTGTTACAAAAAATGAAGTTTATTTTAAAAAATTAATTATAAGGGATATATGAAAAAATATTTATAAATTATACCAAATATTTCCAGTGAAAACGATGTCTTCATATACCAAATAAAGCAGAAATAATGAATTCGTCGATTTTTTCAAACAAACCTAATTTAATTATTCTATACATTCTACATAAAATTCAAAAACATCAAAACCTTTTTTCAAGTTACATCGAATTTTAATGATTTAAAAAAAGTATTAGTAGGTATTGGATCTAATATACTTACTAGTATACTTTTTTTCATAGGAGAATCATCTATTTAAAATTAAATAATTTGAACATATATTTAATTATTATTATTAATTAAATTACACTTCATTGAGTCAATTTAAAACGTTTTGAATGAATCACCTTTTTTTTGGTTCTATATTTCAATTTGATTCATTGAATTAAATAAGCAATTATTTGTACCTTTATAATTATTGGCACTCTAAAAACCTATGTTAAAATAATTAATTTTCGTGAAAAATATATTTTAATTGGATAACAAGTATATATGTATGCATTAGGGTGGTTCAAAAATTAATTGGATTTTTTTGAATTTTCATACCCCCCCCCCCCCCTCCTCAATTGTTCGAATCATACATTTCTTAATTCATTTATTATTCGGCTGTGCGTGGTCAAAACAAATTAAGCACCACTTTCTTCAAAATTGAGTTAAGCACGTTTTCAGGTTCCATTTAACAGAAATAATACTTGTACATAGTAATCCTTAGTATATTAATGTTTTTTATAAAAATATTTCAAGATCTAAAAACAATTGAATGCATTTTGAAACTTCGATGTGAAGTTAAAACACAGAAAGAGCACTTTTTTGATTTGGAGCTTACTGTGTTTTGATCTCGCACAGCCGTATTGTTTATAGCTTTTTTCGCGTAGAACAGTTAGAAACGGTCGGTTTTTCCGAATTTTAACTTTTCAGATGGAGCGAGACAATAATCAATTGAAGTTAACAAAGATAATTGTCTAAATAATTTACCATTATTTTTCTATTATTCTCTTTAAATAATGATAAAAAGTTGTGGTTTTTTCTTAAATTTTTTGAACTTTTTGTCCAGTTTTCCCCACAAAAATGTTGTTAGCCTTATAGATAAGTTTTTTTTATAAACTTTGACTCCCAGCGAATTTGAATTTGAAATTAAAATTTAATTTTCTTTATTTAATATTTGATAATAATTTATTAAAAAGTGACAAAATATCAACCGGAAATGTCCATTTATTAAACGAAACATGTGGCGCCCTCATGGCTGGAAACACGTGGTGTGACGTCACACGCCTTCAAAGCCGGAGAAAATACATTGTCAGTTTGATAAAAACACTCCAAATAATTAATCATCAACGTTTTTTGGATAATTGCCAAAAGTGATTACACTTATGATAAGTGATTTTTTTTATAAGTGCTCAAATTTCAGCGGTGCTGAGACTCGAGGAGTAGAAGCGAAAAAATAAGTAAATAGGATGAATGGCGTTAACCCCTTGAAACATTTATTTTGAATTATTTACTTTATTAATTTAGAGTGATAATTGCTTCAGGCGAATCGCAAAATATATGCAATATTGCATCCGTGTCACGCCGAACAATTTTGTACCTATCGTTTTTGTCGTTCCTCACCACGAAGGAATTCCTTCGTGTTCCTCACCTTTGGGTATAGATGTAAATAATTTTCTTGTATTTTCGACACAATTTTTCCTAAATTTAGACATAAGCATATACTTTAATATACCAAAAAAAATAGTGGATGACCCTATTACTGCAATTTGAGAAAAATAATTGTTCAAACAATTTAACATTGTTTATAGCTATCTACTCCTACAGAAAGACTGGATAATTACAGTTTTTTTCTGAAATTTTAAACGTTTTGTCCACTTTTCACCTAATGAGGTAATAATATATGCAAGTTAACAAATGTAATTGTTTAAAGTGTATAACTATCTTCTCTTAAAGTAATGCTAGAAAGTTGCGGTTTTTTCTGAAATTTTTAGGTTTTCACTTGTGAAAAAATAATAAATGAAAATCAACAAGAATAATTTTGTTGACAGTATTCCAATTTTTTCGGAATGAAGTATTTGAAGGCCGGGATGCAAGAACCGGGCGAGCTCTCGAAAACGTGAAAAGGATTGTCCAAGTGTCTTGTGTTATCCAAATTTTAAAGTTCAAAAAATTTAATTAAAAAAAATATTGACTTGTAGAGAATATTAAAATGAAAGTTTGTTCTATTTAAAGTTTTTCTTTCCCATGTATATTTTTAATAATAAAATTGAAAAAGTGGGAAAAAATTTTTCCGAAACTCAATTATTTTTTAAAGCATAAATCGTCTTTACTCAGACAAATATGATTGAAACTGTTTGAACTTTGGTATACACATGCATTATACCCTAGCGATGCCTACAAGATGAAGAAAAAAGTGAAAACTGCCAATTGTTTAATAATAATTGATTGGAAATTGAGACCTGACGGTAAGCACGTTTTTTTAGCTTCGGCGAAGAAAAGTATCGAGGCGACTTTAGAGATGAAGCAACTTCAAGTGAGACATTTGTTCCTCACTATTAAAGGAAGATTTCTGGAATTTTTTAGATCAATTCATTAATAATTGGCGGAAATATCCATTTTGTAAGAAATAAAGGACTTGTCTTTTCAATAATTAAACATTAAAAATCCTGACCCTTTCCCAATTAATAGAAAATCGACTGCTTTATATTTTTGGACATTTCGTTGTTTTCAGTGAATTAGCAAATAACTCAAAATAGAAAAATTTGTGCTTTGCAAGTGGTTCCAAAGATTATTACTGAGTCTTGGAAGAACTCTTGGGTTTTCCGAATAGTAATAAAATGTTTAAAAAAGGTAAAAAATTGAGAAAAACTCGCCAGTATCTAGTGATCTAGTGAGTTGACATAAAGTGGAAAATTTCAGAAAAAAACGCATATACCTAGCATTACTATATGAGAAAATATTTGTACACAATAATAATTTGTTTAAACAATTATTTCGGTTGAATTTCAGTAATTATCACCACATTATAAATTCTAAATACAAAGTAGACAAAGAGTTGAATATTTCAGAAAAAATCCGCAACTTTCTGAACATTATTCAACGAGAATATTATTAAAAATAATAATAAGTTGTTCACAAAATTAGGCTCGTTAACGTGAATTAATTATTACCTCACTATAGTTTAAAAGTAGACCAAAAGCGAGAAAATGCAGAAAAACACGCGACTTTCTAACTCTATTTTAAGAAAAAATGACTAAACAATAATATATTCTAGAAAAAATGTATTGAAAAATCTAATTATCAGTGTACATTAATATTTTATGTATTAGAAATTCACAGACTCAAAAATAACTAGAAATGTGTAATTATATTGTCTGAGTCCTTTTCATAGTAAAAATTTCAAAACAAAGACACTAGACGGTTTGTTTAGATTCCTTATTACTAAAATGAAGAAAACAAGAAAAGGGTGAAACAACTTGCGAAGCACAAATTTTTATATTTTTAGTTATTTTCTAATTAATTGAAAACACCGAAATGGCCAAAATATAAAGCAGTCGATTTTCTATTAATTGGGTAAGGGGCAACTTTTTTAATGTTTTATTATTCAAAAGACGAGTCCTTGATGTTTATAAGAGAGTACCGGCGAGACTACTAACGTTGAGAAGCGTTTGAATCTGCTAACGAGAGCCCTAGACGGCGTCGCGTACTTTCTTACAAAATGGATATTTACGCCAATTTTTAATGAATTGATCTAAAAATTTCCAGATATTTTCCTTCAATAGTGAGGAACAAATGTCTCACTGGAAGTTGTTTCAACTTTAAAGTTCCCTCGATACTTTTCTTCGCCGAAGCTAAAAAAACGTGCTTACCGTCAGGTCTCAATTTCCAATTAATTATTATTAAACAATTGGTAGTTTTGACTTTTTTCTTGTAGACATCGCTAGGGTATAATGCATGCGTATGCCAAATTCCAAACAGTTTCAATCATATTTGTCTGAGTAAACACGATTTAGGCTTTAAAAAATAATTGAATTTGTGGAAAAATTTTTTCCCACTTTTTCAATTTTATTATTAAAAATATACATCGGGGGAAAAAACTTTAAATAGAAACAAGTTCCATTTTAATATTCTCTATAAGTCAATAGTTTTTTTAATTTAATTTTTTGAACTTTAAAATTTGGATACCACAAGACAGTTGGACAATTCTTTTTCACGTTTTCGAGTGCTCGCCCGGTTCTTGCATCCCGGCCTTCAAATGTGACATACTTTGGCATTTAGAAAATCTTGTTTTTGCTTTCGTGTTAATTTTTCCATTGTTACGGGATTTTGCAAAGTAGAATTTACTTTTACTGCTAAATCTTTTTATTCTTTTACAAACCATGCAATACAGTCTTTTTCACGATAAACTTTTGGTTCTGATGTTGAATCATGAAAACTGCACTGTGTATGATACGCAACACTGGTAGAGATATGCTTTTGATACGTTGCTTGATCTATTTGTGAATTTGTAACCGGCTCCAGCAAACATTGAATGTCCAGTGTACATTACAAATGGTACATTTTCTTTGTATCTATAATTTCTCAATTTTATCATATTCCCACCCTCCTCCTCTGTCGGGAGTATGACTCTACAGTTATTTACATTTTCACAATCAGCTCTGTGTTTCATTAGAGATTTTTCAAATTCGAAATGACACAAGCACCTATCACAGAACCATGTGCGACGATTTTCTTTTGTAACCTGTGATTTTATGAGTCGAGATAGATTTTTAATCCATGCCAAGTGATACACTGGATTACTTTCGCTGCCATCAAAATCAAAATCGGTATTTTCAATCATTAACAGGTGAATTGTAGGGCATCTTGATTTTTCATTGCTGAGATACAGAGGGACAATCTCATATATTTCCCTATTTTTTTCATGTTCTAAACCATAAACATTTATATGCAATTCATTATTTTTTTCGAAATTTTTGATATATTCAAAAGTGATGGGAAAGTTGATTCCATCATGCTTGAGTGCTGAATTAAAATACGGGTAGGAAGTGACGCGAGATACATTATCTTTCGCAGGACGAAGAGAGTCCATTACCGATCAGAGAAAACAGTACTCGTCATTGTTCTCAACATTTACAACTGCTTTTTTGTCTCTAATAAATTTAGGCAAACTCACAAAAGTTGATGAGACTACTGTAAAAGGTGCATATTTATTTATATTTACATATAAATTTATTATTTCTTTCAATTTCCAGCCATATTTTGTTTGCTGGAAATCCTCTACTTTTGCCAAAAGTTGCTCTCTGATTTTACTCTCAAACCATTAATTAATTTCTGTCGATTCTAAAATTAGTTCATTTTTAGTATTGAAGAGTTTAATCGCTTCAATTTCCCTACCCTCTTCTATAGCACTGAATTTTGCGGCAAGAATAACAAACGTTTTTAAGCCCCCGCCGAAACTTTTCAAAGCATTTTTTATCCTGTGAGTAATCATTATTTTGGAATCTTCTCAAAAACTATCTAAATCTTTATGTGTTAAATTTATAATCAAACCTGCTCTCACTCGACTCTTAAATGCAGACTCCAGATCTTGCCTTCTGATTCTGTCTCCTTTCCTATCCAAGCCCTCGTTGACACCAGTTCCACTCATCTGCAGTTTCTTAAATAGTCTGTTCTTTGATGTGAGTATTCCAATGGTTGATAGGAGTTTATTTTTTTCGCCCAGAAATAGATTCTGCTTTCCTTGTCGCAAAATTTTATCTATCCTCCGAATGTGTTTGGTACATTGATGTATCCAGTATGCGAACTCTGAAGATGTTGCATTTTCATGAAAAATTTCATATGCATCATCATAAATCTGGACAACCTTCTTACAGTCCGATGAGTCCATTTTCGAATATTATTATTATCGCAGGATGATTAGAAGACAACTGAAAAAAATTCGTTATGAAATGACACCAGGTTTCTTATCTCCAGTTCACATGTAGTGTATATTATTGAATGTATGTTAACGAAAACAAGAATAAACTTTAAAAACGTCGAAAAAAGTTTATATTAAAAAATACAAAACTGTACTGTTGTATAAAAACAGTTCAAAAAATATTTGTTTACGAAAAATTCTTTCCAGAAATTGTGTAGTATTGCATTATATGATGCAACAAAGTTCTAAAATGTTCTACAATAGTAATCAACACGTTTGGAATATAACGTTTTGCGAAGTAAAAAATTTAATACTTCATTAAAAATCAAAAACAACCTTAAAGATGTTTGGACACAATTTTTGACCTCTGTATTAAATTATTTAGTCAGAAAGAAATACAATTATCCTCTATTTCTATAAACTATATTATACAGCAGTTTTAGCGGACGATTGAAAATTTCGAAATATTTTATTATATTTATTTTGTATTTAGATTATTTTTAAAAATATTTATTTTAAATTTTCAACGTGCAATTGGCAAACGTGACCTTTCTAAATAAGAGATGAAAGACGAGCATATATCTGTGAATAAACAGGTATGTGACCTCATATCAAGTGTTTTTATATAACGTAAGAAGCAATAAGTGCCGGGCAGTGCACCCATGATACATATAAGTTAAAGCACGTGTGAAAAAGCCTGGAATAAAAATGCATGCTATATTATCTCTCTCGCGAGTCTTGAAATTGTTTGCGGTATCTTATTTCATGTGACACGTCGAGAGGTTGACGGACCTAGCATATGGTAAAAGAATGATTATCAAAAGTTTTGGTTCAACTAAGAAATCAAACTTTTAACAGCAGTAAAAAGAACTGATCTCTGGAGAACCAAAGCAGAGTCTAATGAAATGTATGCAGTCTTAGACGGTCAGTGCATAAGATGTTTTCTAAAATCGAAACGTTTAAACACGTCTGGATTTTATCTCGAGTCCTCGCTCGCTACTCGATACCAGAATAGAGCGATAAAAATCCCGAGCACATGACCTACCATAAGAAATGCTATATTCCTTTAGATACTCTCTTACCTATATTATTCGATTGGCTTGAAATATTTTTCAATTTAAATTTTTTTATCTTTCACTCTATATTTGAGTTGTAAAAGATTCTACATTATAATAATAATGAAAAACATGTAAAATTCGTTTGTCAAAATTGCACTCTTTGCAAAATTCGACACGTTTGGGATATAATTTGTTTACAACGCAAAATGTAATGCATCATTGAAAATAACCTTGAACTTGTTTACCAACAAAATTGCGCAGTTTAATTTGATGCCGTCATCAAGAATGTTCTAGAAGAATTTTTTTCCACGAATTATTTGCGCACTAAATAAGCAAGGAGAGGAATTTTTTTGTTGAATATGTTATCTATAAGGAAGCAATAAATCAAATTTATATAGCCAAAACAGGATGTCATGCAAAGCCCTCCGTATCAAATTTCATCTGTACACCTGCACCTTTTTGCGCACTAAATAAATATTTTATCTATAAGGAAGCAATGAATCATCCTTGAAATAATTATATGACACAGTAGAAATTGATAGGACAAAGCAAAATTTATAGCTTTGAAATAACTTTGAACCTGTTTTTACATGAATTTGCTGGCATAATTGCACAATATTAATCTGTGACGTCATCAAGGAATGTTCTGGAACGGTCTTGATGTCAACCTCACAGAGACACACGCACACAGGTCATCTTACACAGACACGCACTAATGTTAATTGATTTAGAACGCAGCCTGCTCATATACTACTCTCATAAAGTCATGCGATTCTGAAAAAGCATCTTCTATTTTTAGAAATTGATTTTTCACGAAATACTCTAAAGACAGTTTCTCTTCGGAAGAGGCGAGATTATAAAGTTTTATATCTAATTCACGACATTCTGATTTGATTTTCATACAATTTTTGACATACTGCTCCAATAATTCAAAAACAATATTTTTTATTTTTAACTTCACGAATTATTGAAATCCCTGAAATCGGTGTATATATTGTGTCCGGAGCGTGCAAAAATTTTAATGTTAACATTTCAGAAGTGGGATGGACTAAGTCTCACGAGTGATAAACTGTTTTTGTGAGGCGTGGCGTGCTTTGCAACGAACGAGACCGAATGTGCGTGCGTGTCGTGAATTTCCGACGCATTTCGGATGAGGATTTTGACTTTCAAGCCTAAAATCGATCAAATTAGGATTCCAGTTTTCCATTTCGTGTCTCAGAGGTGTTCAACAATGGCCGCACTTGGGTGAAACTGGTAACGGATCGGAGGTCAGTTCGATTTTGAGTGCGGGCAATTGTTTTCCCAGTATCAGAAACAGTTGTGCGGACAAGGTGTGCAAATAGATTGATAAAATCTTTAACACATAGAAGGAGGCAGTATTGATTGTCGAAACCAATTCACCATACGCTAGTCCTGGCCTGCTGGTACACAAGAGGAATGGTGAACCGCGATTGTTTATTGACTATCGCAAGTTCAACGCGAAAACGGAACGAATGAACTTCCAATCACCAAATATCGATGATCATCTGCCATTACTTAGTGGAAGTACCTTATCTATCACCCTGGATTTATCGCATGGATACATGCTAATTCCTCTGGATGAAGACAGCAGACATAAGATGGGAATGATTGCGCCAACAAATACTACTGAGTTTACGAGGGTGACGTTTGGGCTAACTAAT
Source organism: Andricus grossulariae (assembly GCA_011634705.1). Lineage (NCBI taxonomy): Eukaryota > Metazoa > Arthropoda > Insecta > Hymenoptera > Cynipidae > Andricus > Andricus grossulariae. The sequence goes on from JAABKJ010000755.1 coordinate 24,799,578, forward strand.
GCCCCATTCTAATTCCGGAAGCTCATGCAGAAGGTACTTTATCCGCTTCAAGATTTCAGCTGATGGAATCGAACCGGACGAACAAAAGTTACGAGCGATTTGGTAATTTCCCTCACCAGAAAATGCAACTGAAGTAAGGAGATTTTTCGGAATGATCGGATTCTTTCGTCGATATGTGCCGAAGTTAGCGGAGAGAGCCAGACCTTCGTTTGACGTACTTTAACCGAATGTCGAATTCCACTAGGAAGCGGAAGAAAAGAAATCCTTTGAAGACCTTAAGCGAGTCATGGCACAAAAGCCTATTGTTCAGATGTTCAAATCTCAAAGATGGAATGAGCTTCATACGGATGCAAGCTCGAAAGGCTTGGCGGGAATGCTACTACAACGTGAAGATGACACGAAGCTACACATGGTTTACGCAGTGAGTCGACGAACCAGTGATTTTGAGAAAAACTAGCACTCAAGCAAATTGAAACTGAGAGCCATAATCTGGGCGGTAAATCACTTACGTCCGATGTCGATTAACATAAAATTTACAATCATCACAGATTGCCAAGCGTTGGTGTACCTTAACACTCACAAAAAAAAGGTCTCGCAAGTAGCTAAATGGAGTAATTTGCTGAATGAATACGACTTCGACATCGTGCATTGTCCTTGAGAAAAATTAGCAAATGTGGACGCCCTGAGTCGTGCTCCTGCTCAGGAACCCGAAGAAGAACCAATTGAGAATCAGCTGTTGATGTGCACCGCTATTTTCATGAAAGATGAAATTGTGATGTTTCAATACGCTGACGCTGATCTACGTAAGAAGTGTGAAATCCCGGAGAGGAGTGAAAATCAAAGAACTAAACGCGAGAAAGGAGAAACTCTAAACTATGAACTACATGAAGGTTGAAGATTGGGATCATCATCTAAATCATCTAAATGTAAATCTAAATATAAATAAAAAATAAATATAAATAATCTAAATCCCGAGACCTTAATGAATCAACTATTCTTCGTGAAGCAGCTCGACAGTGAATTCTGTCCGAACAAGAGAAATTTAAGCAGCGTTGTGGTCAAAACGGTTATCACAATGTTCACTACCAAATGGGAAAAGTGTTAGTGATGAGGGTGAATACAGTATCCACAGGCGATTCTACTAAACTTCAACGAAAATATCGAGGTCCACTCGTTATTTATAAAATTTTCCCTGGTGATATTTACGCAGTTACGGACCTAAGAGTGGAGAAATCTGGGCCTTGTTATGCTAGTACAGCACATGTTATTTAGCTGAAACTTTAGACTCCATGCTCAGAAGAAGAAGAATCAGATTTGCAAGACGATGATCAATTCAGCGTAGATGAGGACAAGTGTTTCCAAGATGATACATCTGAACAAAAGAATGATCAGCTTGACGAAGACGAAATTGAGCCCACTAACGATCATTTGGGAATAATTGAGCCAGACGAAGAGTACGAGATGCTGAGAACTACAGATGAGCCTCCAGAGGCTGATCCGAATACAGTGACCAGAAGTGGCCGTGTTGTCCCGAGTCCTGATCGCTACGGTGCACATGTGGCCTACTAACACGAGGTCGAGTTATTAGAAGAATGACCGAGAGTTAAAGGCTTAAATATTAAGTTTAATGTATTCTTAATGTGTTCTATTTCTATAATTTCTGATTGAAAAACGAAAGTTGAATTTAAAGGAATGGTTGTAAAATGAATGTCAAGTACACTCGAACTCCAAAGATGCGAGCTCCACAGACACGAGCACTCCACAGATACGAGCGTCCCGACTACAAAGGAGCGAGCGGAATTTGTTCCCACCCTAGTCGAGAGTGAAGCGCGCGAGAATGCGCGCTGCTTTGAATTCGACGTTTGTTCACTGCGAATTGCATACGCACGCATGCGCGCAGTAGGCCTGTGTGCGTTCTCACGGATTACCCCCGAAATCTAAACCTCACAGGAGTGGAAGCCCCTTTCACGCCCGTATCTTTGGAGTTCCCGATTCCCAAGATTCTCGTATCTTTGGAGTTCGAGTGTACGTGAACCGGAAATAGAAGGCGCGGAGAGAGTTCGTGGCTGAGAAAATGAGCAGTCTGTAAAGTCTGATGATTGTCATTAAAATTACATCTCTCTGTTAAAATCGGTGTATTCATTGTGTCCTGAGCGTGCAAAAATTTTAATGTTAACATATCCTCAAATTTTCCAGACTTAATTTATTGACTGAATTTATTGGACCAAAAAATTCCGGGCAATAGTCTCCATTGTACACTCGAGGCCTTACATCGTTCTCTTTGACTTCGAAAAACAAACTATGTTCGTGATCGAATTCTGTCCTCTGGCCGACAACATCACAGTCAAGGAGAAGGAAAAGGTGGAGAGGTATTGAGAGCTTATAAGGGATCTGCGGCGACTGTACCCAGGATATTCGATTAAAATGATTATCCTTGGGGCAAAATTCGTCAAGTGTACCCGCCTTAAAACTTGTCTGCGATTTTCTTGAAAGTCCGCGAAATTATTTTCCTAGTGAACCTCTTTCAATTCCCCGAAGAGAACGTCTTCAGTACGACGGGTTGTCAGCATACAGGGGCTTGAATTCGAAGAGACATAAGAAGCCATAGAAACACGAGAGCTTGCATGAAAAAATGCATGGACGTGCAGGAAGCTAGAGTAGTGGGCCAGGACAGAAAAGTTTGGCGACAAATAGTTTATAAAAAGAATGTGAGTAGAGTGATTGAAACCTGAAGCAAAGACCTTGGGCACTAATGGGCCCGAGTGGAGAGCCACACATAACAATTTTGTGAGGTTCTCCACGTGGGTTGATCGCTAGACAGATTGATCAGCAGCCTGGGTCGGAGCAGTGTTGCGGAATAAGTAATACGAGAATTTGAGATCAATCTAAAATATCTATACCTTAAACCTATATACCTATCTACCCTTCACCTATATACCCACCTACACATCACTACTTTCCAACCGAGCAATTCACGCTTACCCCGAAAGGGAAACGGCTTGATGATATAATAATAATACCATTAAGCCAAATCCCTTTCGGGGTAAGCGTGCCTCACTAGGTTCTAGCCGGGGATCAAGGAGATCATATGAGAAAAGTGAAATAAGGAGTAGTACGAGGCAGCATAAGAGAGAGGGGGCGGGTATAGACTTTTAGATTAATATAAAATTCCCGCGTTGTTTATTTAAATAACACGTTCATTCTGCAACACTGCTCCGACCCAGGTCGCTGATCAACTTCTCTAGCAAGCATCCCAGGCGAAGAGCTTTGCAAAGTCATTGACTAAAGCTCTCCACCTGGTCCCATTAGTATAATATTGGATTTGTCTAATTATTGAGGAATCATCTCGAATGGATTTGTCATGTTTTGTTATCCTACCCCTCCTCAATTATAACACAAAGACGCATCTCATTTTCTGGTACACCCCAACAGTTCCATAAATCCTACTTCAAAGGTACACGTTTTGGCGGAAATTCTGTGTGTCAGACAGAAGTGCTAATTGAAGTTCACCTAGTGTAGCACCAATCTATGTTTCAACACTAGTTTCATCTGCTAACGAGCTTCATCAATAAGACCGAAGACCTCTAGTGACTAGTGCATCACGTTCGAAAACTAGAGTGAACTCTGATCACGTGGACCGTCGGCAGTATCTTATCTTGAATAACTAGAATAAAAAATGTATATTGAAACTTTCCATTAAATGTATGCAACTTTATTTTCGAGGTGTATAAGGTAACGTTCCAGTACATATTGTAATGTTCAAACGCTGCGGTATTGTTATATATCCATACATGTATTGTAACATTGTCTTACATGCAAGGCAACGCCGAGAAATTACGTAAGGATTATTAAATTTTTGACCCCCGCCACCCTATTGAAGGGATTCATGATATTTCTGCCCCCCCCCCTTCTTACATAAGATTTTATATTTTTTACTCAATACATCAACAATATATCAATTATTTTTACTGCAAACGAGAATTCAAAAGATTTCAAGGGATTTCAACAGATTTCGAGGGATTTTAAGGTATTTCAAAAGATTTCAAAGTATGCCAAGGACCTACACAATTTGTATGGAATTTAACGAGATCCACAAAGCTTTTTAGAAATTTCATGAAATTTCAATAGATTCCAGGGCATTACAAAAGTATTGGTGTATTTCAAAAAATTTGGAAGAATTGCGAGATGTTTCACAGATTTCAAATTATTTTCAAAGATCTCAGGAGTTTTAATAAATTACCTAGTACAATTTCAGAGAGAATCTCATTTGTTTTAAGGGAGTTTGCAAAATTTTAATGGATTTGACGGCATTATAGGGATTTTGAGAGGTTTTCAGGAATTAAGAATGATTTCTGCGGATTACAAAGCGTTTTAAAGGAATTCAAGGGATTTTTAAAGATGTTGAAGTATTTTAAAGGAGGTCACGGGATTTTCAAGGATTTGCAAAGATTCCAAAGGATCAAGGGATCTCGTAATATTTCGAAATATTTCTTGGAATTTAAAAGATTTTGAGTGACTTTTTCGGAATTCGGAATATTTCTAGCAATTTCAAGGATTTCAAACAATTTCACGGAATCTCAAATAATTTTAAAGGATTTTCACAGTTTTTAAAGGATTTCCAGGGAACTGAACCTTTTTAAAAATATTTCAAGGAATTTTGACATAACTTAACAAATTTTCAAGTTTTTACAAACTTCTAAAAAGAATTCACGAGATTTCAAATGATTGCAAAGTATAACCACGGATTTTGTAGAATTTAACAAATTTCATGAATTTTAGAATATTAAAAACGATTTAAAGGGATTTCAAGAGATTCCGAAATATTCCCACGGATTTTAAAGATTTCCAAGATTTCAAAAGCGATCTCGTAATATTTCAAAATATTTTACGGAATCTTAAGGATTTCAGCCGACTTTTACAGATTTTAAAGGATTATAAGGGATTTTTATGGGATTTGGAATAAGGGTGTGCAAAAAGCTCGAAACTTCAAGTCGAGTCGACTATTTTCGAGTCGAGTCGAGCTCGAGCATGCTCGAAATTTCGGGTTCTCGAAATGTCGAGTTCTCAAAATTTTCGAGCTACTCGAAAGTTTCGAGTACTCGAACAATTTCGAGCTACTCAAAAGTTTCGGGTTCTAGAAAGTTTCAATTTCTCAAAGACATTCGAGTACTCAACAGTTTCGAGTTCTCTGAGACATTCGATTACTCGGAAGTTTCGGGGTCTCGAAGCTGTTTAAATTAACAAGAATTTCCTGGAACCCGATACTAGGGGATTTTTCGAATTGTTAACAATGATTTTAAAATCAAATGTGAGAATTCAAGATTTTTTATCCAAAACGGCGACTAAATTTTTGAGAATTCCAATAAATTGAAGGATGAGAAATTTAGCAAACTGACGGATTTCATGAGACTCAGTATACTACAGTTTTTTTCGAGCTTCTGAACATAAATTTACAGTCGAAATTAAAAAATTCGAACTTTTTGATCCGGAATGGCCATTAAATTTTGATACAATTTATTATATTCAGGGATCGGAACCTTTTAGCTTCGTCCCAATAATAAAGGGTTTTGAAGAGGTTCGGGTTTAAACCGAACCGTCGAATTTTCTAAAGGGTTCAGTCCAAATCAAACCCTGTAAAAAATATCAAAGTTTCGGTCTGGACCAGGTTCAAACGCTGATTATGTTAACCGATTTCGGTAAGTCTCAGTCTTATGAGTTTCTTTTTATAAGATAGTGAAAAAGTTCCTAAAACTATGTACGAAAATTTGTATGCAACAATTTGGTTTCGTGAATCACAACAAAAAGATAAGTGTCAGTCAATTTATCATTCAAATTTCATATTTATTTATTTAACATTGAATACTGAAATATTTTAACCTTTAACATATTTAGAGATTTACGTTTATACTTATTGCTTAAAAATTATAAAAATTCCGGAATGTCAGGTCAGAATGTAGAAAACTAATTTTTGGCATGCCTTTCTCTTGTGTAGCGGAAGGTAATTTGGTAACGAATGGTGTAAATTTGACTGTCTCCATAACCGCTGGAATATATAAGAATTCTTTAGCTGCGTTCTTTAACTTTAGGAATCGATGACCATTTTTTGACCACCATTCCAAAGGATTATAGTATCCGAAACACATCTTTTCTCACTTAAGTAACCTGTTATTTCATGAGTAATTGCCATAACTGACGCATCTTAACGTGAAGAATTTCCGTCCAGGTAGTGTTTCATAAGAAACTTCCGTATTTTACTCGTAGAAATCAATGTACGTATAAATACATAAATGCATATGTGTATAATTAAGAAAGAAGTATGAAATGTGACCATCCGCGAATAAAGGAACCTTATGCGCGGTAGCTTCACTTCATAGGAGGAGCGATAGAAAAGGCGTTCCAATACAGGAACTCCATATAAGAGGGCCTCACTTTGCAGATTAATATAAATTCGAATTTTTCAGATATAGGAATAATATTTTTTATTATGAAAGAGCAAAGAAAAAGCTATCGATTGGTGTAAAAAACTAAAAATCGATTTTTCCCGCATTAGGTCCCTTTATTCGCGGACGGTCACAAATATAAAATATGGCAAGTAAAATTGAGCTTTTCATTTAATTTCAATAGACTCTAATACTAAATTCTTTTCTTACTAAAAAGAATTCTTCATCTGATGGCAATTCTTCTGTGGTCGGAATATCTTCGTCTGTTAATTTTGCAGGGTTGGATTAGCGTATTACATTTTCTAATGTGATAATAGCGTCTTTTCGATTTCTTTCATCTATGAAGCGATTATTGTATCTTGGATCTAATATCATTGTCATTACGACGGCGTCAATCTATTTCATGTCCTTAATTTTCTTATTTAGCTCATTTTGTATTGCTGTAGAAAGGTCGCATTCTCCACGGCCTTGTGTTACTTGTTGGACGAATACTATTAAAATAGGCAGATAAGTGAAAAAGCAAAGGGAATTAGTCTATCGACAAATACGTTAAGGTTTCAAAGTGAGTCTTCAGCTGAATCCAGAACTTCAATGTAAATTTTTAACAATTCCCACTTAGATGATAAATTAATTTTCTAGATGCTCAATTCAAAAGAATTCCCTATGCTTTCTACTTAGCTGCCTATTTTAATAGTATTAGTCCAACAAGTAACACCAGGCCGTGGAGAATGCGACATTTCTACAGCAATACAAAAGGAGGTAAATAACAACATTAAGGGCATCAAACAGATTGACGCCGTCGTAATGACAAAGATATTAGATCCAAGATACAAAGATCGCTTCATAGATAAAAGAAATCGAAAAGACGCTATTATCACATTAGAAAATATAATCCGCGAGTCCAACCCTGCAAAATTAACACACGAAGATATCCGGACCACAGAAGAATTGCCATCAGGTGCACCATTTTTTTCAGAAAAGAATTTAGTATTAAAGTCTATTAAAATTTAATGAAAGCTCAATTTTACTGCCATCTTCTATATTTAATACTTCTTTCGTAATTATACACATATGCATTTATGTATTTATACATATATTAATTGCAGGGGAACCTACGAGTGAAATAAGGAAGTTACTTATGAGACACTACCTGGAAGAAAATTCTTCATGTCAAGATGCGTCAGTTTTGGCAATTACTCGTGAAATAGCAGGTTATTAAGAGAGAAAAGATACGTTTCGGATACTAATCCTTTGGAATGATGGTAAAAAAATGGCCATCGATTCCTAAAGTCAAAGAACGCAGCTAAATAATTCTTAGCTATTCCAACGGTTATGCAGACAGTCAATTTTACACCATTCGTTACCAAATTACGTTCCGATATACCAGAGAAAGACATGCCGAAAATTATTTTTCTGCATTCTAGCCTCACCATTCCGGATTTTTTTATAATTTTTAAACAATAAGTGTAAACGTAAATCTCTAAATATGTTAAAGGTTAAAAGATTTCGGTATTCAATGTTAAATAGATAAATATGAAATTTGAACGATCAATTTAATGACACTTACCTTTTTGCTGTGAATCACAAAGCCAACAGTTTCAATTAGCATATTTTTAAAAAATAATTAGAAAGAGGAAACTTAGGCAAAAAATGTTTGAGACCCCCCTCCCACAATAAGGGATTCGTAAGATCCCCCCCCCCTCCACAAAGCGTTACGTAATTAATGGAAGCTTAAATAGTCAATAGTGAAGAATACCTTCCAATAGCGATATTGAAATTTTGCCTTACAATCATTTAGTAAAACTTTGATAAAATCCTAATAATTTTTAACAATGTAATACAAAAATACACGAAGAAACTTTCGGTTGTAAAATTTGATATTATAATACATATTTTTACAATGATACAATAACAAGCCAGGATATAGCGTCATTATTTCAAGAATTACTGTTGTGAATATCAAACTGTGAATTTACTAAGTTTATTAGAACATAATAAAAAATGATTTAATAATTGTACTCGTAGCAAAAGAAAATTTCTATAATCCCTAGGAAAGACTATGAAGTTTACATAGCATAATGGTAAAGACTTTCTTCCTATGTTCATTCTGCGTATTTCTAATTTTTCCCATAGAAAATAGGAAAAACTGCCATGATCGAAAGAGCAAAATAAAAATAAATTCGCATTCACTGTTTTTTATATATGTATTACAGTTGCACCCATTATGAATTGTATGCATTAAACATACAATTAGATATTAATATTTCGCCGCCTCCATTCAATATGAGTGTATGTGCTAACAGCGCCGTGTATGAGACTGCGCTGTGTATAAGCATAGGAAATAGTCTCATACAGGGCACTGTCAGCACATAGACTCATATTGAATGGAGGCGTCGATTTTATTTCAAGTTGAAAGAGAAAAAATCGTGTTAGAAGAAACCAGCACTGGCGGGAATCGAACACGGGTCTCCGGGGCAGCAGAACGGAGATATTTTCATGTGATAAAAAAAATTATGAGATTCAGGCATTTTATCATCCTCGTGAACCTCGGCGCATATGATGTCATTCGGCACTAAATTTCCAATTTTAAACGGGAATTTTCGCGAAGCACTACATTCAAATGTTTTTCCTCTCATTGCACCTTCCCATTGAATATGTTAATTTTTCTCATCTATTTTGCAACTTACGTTATTTAAACTGATATTTATTGCACCTGCGGTTTCATTATTTAATTTGTGAATATCACTATTTCCTAAATTAAATCTGCTATCGAAAATATTATTCTTTCTAACTCTAAATGGCAATTATCAAGTTTGTAGTATATTTATAATTGACATGGAAAAAGTATTTCTTCGTATCGCTATGGCAATAATACTATTTTCTCGGCTATATACTAGATTGCCATCGAACTCTTGTAAAAATCAGTATTATAATGCAAATTTTCAAACAAAAGTTTCTCCGTGTAGGGCGTTTGAAGGCACCTCATGAAGCCAAATGAAAAAATACTATGACTGAGTGTTAGATCCCTATGATGGAAAGAGAAACACATAAAGGGTACACTACCAGGGCGTAGGAGGTTAAAAGATTTCGTGATGATTTGTGACATAGAGATGAAGGGGTTAACGCAGGATGTGACATCACACATGGAAAATATGAATTAAATTTTCAATTAGAAAAACTTTTATGTGAACATTGAACTATTCTACTTTTGCTTGAACATTGATAGCTTTTAGTTGAAAATTCAATAATTTGGTTGGAAATTTATGTATTTTGTTGTAAATTCGTCTGCTTTATAGAAAATTTTACTGCTTGGTTGAAAGTTGAACTAATTTGTTGAAAATTCAGTGTCTTAGTTGAAGATCCATCTCTTTGATTGAAAATTTTAATAATTTGTTGAAATTTTTTCTTTTTTATTTCGTTGAAAATTATTTTTTTAACTGAAAATTTAACTATGCCATTATTAGTTTTCAGTTTAAAAATTCATTATCAATTTGGTTAAAAATGTATGTATTTTGTTTTAAATTCGTCTGTTTTGGTAGAAAATTAATCTACGTCTCTTTGATTGAAAATTTATTTTTTTTTAACCGAAAGTTAAACTAGTCCATTATTGGGTTTTAGTTGAAAATTCAACAATTTGGTTGAAAATTTATGTATTTTATTATAAATTTGTCTTTTTTAGTCGAAAATTAATCTTCTTAATTGAAAATTTACCTACTTGATTGAAAGTTGAACTAATGCGCCGAAAATATTGTTATATTAGTTGAAGATTCATCTCTTTGATTAAAATTGAAATTTTTTGCAGAAAATTCACATTTTCGAATTAAAAATTCAACTGTTTTGTAGAAAGTTCGCTTTTTTGGCTTGAAAATTCAACTGATTTATTGAAAATTTGTCTTTTTAGGTTGAAAATTAACGTTTTGGTAGAAAATTAATATTCTCGGGTGGAAAATTCAAGTGTTTTCTAGAGAATTCACGACTTTGGTTTAAAAATTGGCCTTTTTGGTTCAATTTACCTGTTTTTTATTTAAAATTAAAATATTTTCTTGCTTTACATATCAACTCTTATATTTTTCCTTGTGAATTATCCTTTTTTCATTGAAAATTAAAGTATTTGGTTAAAAGTTGATCTTTGTTGAAAACAAATTATTTTTTTTGAAGATTCATCATTTCAGTTGAAAAGTTATCACTTTGATTTACAATGAACTATTTTGTTGAAAATTTAAGTAATTGTTAATAAGGATGAAGTTCCAAAAAGTACGTACCTCCGATTTATTTGAAACTTTGTATATCGATGTATTTTGACTCGCTGATTACGAAAAGGATAGTGAAAATACCTGCAAATTTGATTTTCAAGGTCAAACCCCCGAAAAACTGTAAAATTTATTTTGTCCGTTTGTTTAATTATCAAGTTATTAAGCTATTAAGTATTAAATTATTTATTTAGACTTTGGAAATGGGAAGGGTTTTGACTTACATTATTTCTGTGACTAGGCAAAGGGGTGCCTCCCCCCCCCCACACACACCACGAGACATTGGAAACGAGAAGCTATGTGACCAGATCCTTTTTCGCAATTCATAACCGACCTCAACATTTTCTATCCTGGCAAGGGCATCTACTCGTAATTATTTCCTTTTCTGTTTGAAATGCAAACATTATAAAAAAATTTAAATACAAAAAAACGAAAAAAAAACCCAATAAAATACAAAAAGCAAAAAAAAAACATGCACTTTAAAGACCAAACTCCAATCTTCCGTGGTGAAGTGCGTAAGTAGACAATGCCGAAGCTAATAGAGTTTTGGCAAAATACAATATTTGTTGGAACATTATCCTATTTTTCTCGAAAAATAATGAATTTAGGCGATAAGTCTGCAGAACATAAAGACGTATTTTTTCGAGGGCTGCAACTTTGATTTAGGACTTTTTCCAATAAAACCAATATTTGAGCCGCTGATAATAAAAAGTGGAAATATCGCGAAGGTGAGTAAAACGCAGCTATAGAAAAATGCATAAAAAAATTGTATATAATTTGACGTCTGTAAAAAGCAGTAGCCGAACATTGGCAGTAAAAAGGAGACAGCGGTACTTGGGCCGTAAGAAACAGAAATATAAAAAATCAGCAAAAAAATGTGGACACGATAATAATAGACGCGCGTGTCCACTTTTTACTGTCGTGTTTTTCTATTCCTGTTTCTTACGGCCCAAGTACCTTTGTCTACTTTTTACTGCCAATCTTCTATCACTGCTTTTTACAGACGTGAAATTATATCTAATTTTTTTAGGCACTTTTCTATAGCTGCGTTTTACTCACCTACGAGATATTTTCACTTTTTATTATTAGCGGCTCATTTATCAAAATATATTTTTTTAAACATCGCTTTTTGGTGTTTTGACCTTGAAAATCAAATTTTCAGGTATGTGCACTATCATTTTCGTAATCAGCGAGTCAAAATATGAGGGTACACCTAGTTTCAAATCAATCGGAGGTAAGTACTTTTCGGAACTGCACCCGTTAAAAATTCTCTCTTGGCTTGAAAATTCAACTATTTGCTTGAAAATGCAACAGCTTTGGGTTGAAGTTTAAACTTTTTTATTTCAAAGTTTGACCATTTTGTTGAAAATTCATCTTTCGAATAAAAATATTAAGCGTTTTCCATTTTATTCAAATTATGGTGCCTATACATTAAATTATTTAAAAATATTTATGCCCCTATTTTCGTGAAAAATCATCACATTTTCCTTGTTTTTAGAGCTAGCATTTTGTGCTGTGAAGTCTGTTCAAATATTATGTTTGTATATTTTGTGTTTGATTTTATGCGTTTATGAAATTGAATCGCTGACCAAATTTTGACCTGTAGGGGGGAAAAAGTGTTCAAAATAGCATGACGTAGTTTTTAAGCGAGCCCCCTTATTGCGTTCCAAAATATACACTACATTTTTAAAATTCAGACTTGAATTTGCATACGTGGCTATTTATCTGCTGCTGTGGGCCACACAATTTGTTCCCAAAGTTACGTTCAGCCCCTTCAAATGACCTAAAGGCACTTTTATGAACTCTGGACACCGATTTTATCGAGCTAGCCGCGAGAGCTTTACGAGCAACGAGCGAACTTTGAAGGAGCAGTATTTCGCAAACCCCAGAGAGTCGTAGCACCGCGTGGAAAATAAATAACGTTGAGAAAAATTGAGTTTTGCCAAGAAAAAGACGAAAGCGAATACAAAAAACGCACAGAACACGAAACTTTTATTCTACTGCCATTGTCACGTGATACTTGGAAACGGAAAAATAAAAATAATATCCCTGAGTTTCTTGGTCGGATGGGAAAGCCAGAAAAATGAAACACACCTACTAGTGGATCATAGCTCATTTTTCTCATTACGAAGATAAAGAAGCATTCGCCTATAATTAATTAACCGAAATTTTACATTTCGCTTCCACAATTGAATGAAAGGAAAATGATAAAGAATCAATTAAAATAAATATAATAAATAGAAATGTAGCAAAGTTCTCTTGCACGAGAAATTAGTCAATCAAACTTCGAAGGGAAGTGATACTAATTGGAAGATTTGAACTAATTAAAAATATGAATCGCACCCCAATTAGTTTGTACTAAAGTGAAAAACGGTTTTTGATTCACAGAGACAATTTATCGAGTCGTTGCGCACTCCATTCGTTTATTTCTAAAGCTGGACGGTAAAAATTCCATCCCATTTAAACTATTTCATGAAGCACACATCTCTAACCAGGTCAAAAACTTTGCTACTCACGGAAACCATTTTTGCGCTAAAACAAAAAATAAACATTTCCCAATAATTGCATTAACAAGTATTATACATTCTTTTAACGAATACATATGGTGAAATGAATTGGTTAATTGAAGAAATTAATTTACAATCTTCCACAAGCACTTATCATGACAATCATTCACAGAAAAAACTAGGGTTTCTATTAGAACCAATTTTTGGTTGCAAAGAAGCTGCAACAAAAAGGAATTTCTTACAGAAAAGGAACCCAAATTGATAAATGGTTTCTAAATGCAACCAAAGTATGGACTGAAACGGTTCCAATGGAGCCCTGTTTTCACTTCAGCCTTGACTCACTACGAAAATTTTACAAGTTTATGGTGTACATTTAGCTTTGTAATTCGCATTGAATAATATTACAGTGGGAAAAATTTAATGAAGAAATTAAAATTATAGATATTAGTGACTCTTGAAAGGAAGATTGTGCACATGAAATATGACAGTCTTTAAGGTTATGTTGAAAATCCGACGTTTTCAATTGCGCATGTACCAAAAAAGCGCGGTACTATTTAAAATTATATAATATACACTTGCAATATTACGTTCATATTACAGTTTCTAGGAAGGTTGATACTTCTGTCATTCAATTTAATTTATTTTTAGAAAAAATAAAAAATGTTTGTTGATATTTATCTGTATGACTATTCATAGCCTGTATTGATTTCAAATAGGCCCGTGATTTTCGGCACATGCGCAGTTGAAAATATGAATGGCCATCTATCGGGTATCAACGAAATAAAAGGGAACCCTCAAAAGGAGTTCTATTGGAGCCTCAGTTCTAAATAATACCAACTTTTACTTGAGCCGCAACTTTACTGTACCCTCAGTTTTTTCTGTGACCTTACTGAACCTTACTTTTTTCAGTTAGAAAATAAAAAATTGTGGCTTAAATTACCCTCCCTATTTTATGTGGACGCTCCCTAATCTATTCTGGTGCTTTAATGATCAGCATTTATAGTACTATTATGAGGTTAAAAATTCGGTTTGCTACAGAAAGTGAAAACCTGTGAAACTTTGAAAATTAAAAATGGGACAACTTTTAATTTTGCAATACTTTCTAGAGTGATTACAATAATCCAAATAGGAAACTTTTAATACTGCGTGTTATATATTATAATCGGAATTCTGTAGCAACCATAAAATGAAAAAATTTATCTATGAACTTTATCTTTCGAAAATTTTCATAACATAAATGACTGAATGTGTTCTATAAATGTGTAGACCATTATTTGTTTATTTGCCGCTAGTAAGATTGAGGGGCTATTTCGATCGGAAAGTCGCATTCGGAATTCGCATTGTATCTCTCTAGTTTTTAAACTGTTTTTTCAATGCTGTCTGACATCCACTCATTTACAATTTATGAAAATCAATAGAATTTGCGTAGACGACTGTCCAGTAAATGTCCCCTTGCTTAGTAGCAACAATTTTTAATATTCTTATTGCTATTCTGAGATGTAAATTGAAAGTTCTCAGTTGACGTTCCAAGAACTGCAATGTGTCAATTTTTGCATTAAAAGGTTAAAATGAATAAGGAGTACAAGACTGATGAAGACGAACAGTGAGAGTAGCGTATGTACGAAATTAATTCGAACTATTTTGTACACTGGAATTGAAATATTGTAAATCATTATCAATTAGATGGGTTACCATGACAGAACTTTCGCGATATGAATTTTCAACGAAAAACATAAAAACTCACAATATTGATAGATTTAAAAAAAATGTAACGACGATATCAATCAATTCATATATTTTGCAATTTCAGGAAATTACTCAAGTTTGAGTTGTACTAGAGTTTCAGCGTTCATCGATTGCGAACTGAACTTCTTTGTTCAACATTGTATACAAATATTTATTTCATTTTGCATGTTAAATATTATTTATTTGATGGTGTCATTTGAATGATAATCATTGTAGAATATTGGAAAATTATTTTTCACAAATGATGTCACAACATAATATGAACAAAGTTGAAAGTCATAATCGATGAAAACAAATGAAATCTGAAAGGAATATATTATGTTCGTCAAATAGATTTAGGGCATTTGGCTTCTCTCAACACTTTATGCTCTCTTTTAATTTGCTTAATAGGCAATTCTAGAAATATGATAATGATTATTATTTTATTAATATTAATAACGAATTATGTACATAGAAACTACAGAGGCATTTCAAATGCTCAAAGTTTCTTCTTATAACCGGTGATGCAATAATATATTAATCACTTTGGGAATTAGATATTAAATTGAGTACAAAACATATTTTTGATATATTAATTAATTATTGTAATTGCGAATGTATATTTTCGGACAACGATAAATTTAGTTTTATTACTGATAAGCCCTCATCTGTTTTTTATTTGTACACAAAGTATCTTCTTCATAACTTTAAAACAGTACTGCCATGGCTTTTATAATCTTCAATGTTTGTTTATTGAATTTATCTTTAAATATGTAGTTCAAGGCTTTTATTAATATAGAGAAAATAATGTTTTTAAGAAGATGCAAGCGATAATGTGCAATGAATATTTTAATAATTGATAACATTTAAATAGTGATATGAAATGTAGAAAACATATGTAATTATTATTTTAAGTAATTGCTTTATTTAATTTATGATTTCACGCTTAACAAGAATCCAGTGTACGATCTTAAAGATTTTAATTATTTATAGAGATGCTTCGATTATTGTAAACATTTTCAACAGTGTGAAACCCTGAAAAATGTTACTTTTGTAATACACGTATTCTTGATTTGTTTAGAACACAAGTAATGATCAATGATCATGCCTATAATTTTAAATTGTAGCATATTGCTTGTTTTTACAGTTGATTGCAAAAATTTTAAACAATTTTTATATAAAAATATTTCAATTTCTGTTAGTTCAAGTGCAAAAAAACTGTGTCGTAATAAATTGAAAACGTTCCGGACACTGACAGATTTTGTACCCGTTAATGAACCAGACAATTAAATTAGATCCCCCATTCAATTGTTTTTTCAAATGACGTTTTTTAACAAAGCAAGTTTATTTACATCCTTTGGCCTTGGTTATTATCAAAATATTGTTAAAATGATCTACATGAAATATTTGTTGGAATTTAAATATATTTGGTATCTATATACTCAGACATTACGAGTTTTAATCAAGAATGATACTGTCTCATGTGACGAGAATGTAACAAATTATTGCCATTTAATAGAATATTTCTCGAATGTAGATTTCTTCTTAAAATTTTTAAATCCAAACATTTACATTCGGATAAAAATGCAATACAGATAAGAGTCCCGAAACGATAATATTACAACCTTTTGTATTTAATTAATAGGATAAAGGTGAAATCGCTGTATGAGTTACCCGCGAGTGATGTATGTATGTATAATCAAATACTGTCTGTAGCACGGAATTTGAACTCTAGTACTATTGTATATAATACATATTTTCTTAATAAACTTTTTGTATGAACCTCAAAATTGTTTGTGTTTATTTATAGATGTATAAAAAAGGTTAAAAAAGTAAACAAATACTTGTTTAAAAAATGTATTATTTCCATTATCAAGGATTCATTTCATAGACACCACATTGACAATTCACTTGTATGGTCTCTAGATTGATTAACAATGTAAATGCTAAAATTACTACTTACATTAATTACATTTCCTTACACAATAATAATAATATCCGTGTGATCGTTACAGATACTTTGTTTTTCTGTTAGGCTAGAGATTATTTTCGTTCTTTCACTTGTTTTTTCTTTTTGTTTAATAGCGCTAGTTAATGATCTGAAAATGTACTTGGTTACTTTTAATGTTGACGTTAATTCTCATAAAAAAAGTCGGTCGTAGCCTGGGAAACACGGAATCATAATACATAATTGGGTGTACAGTTTACGGATAGCACCGGATGTTGGGTATCTCGTACGCACACGTAATTTTTTGGATACGGAAATACCAAAAGTTCTGTTTCTCTAGAAATAATCGTTCTAGATTCTTTGGAAGAAATCTCGAGACCATACTTCATTCTGAATGTGAGCACGAAAACGAAAATAATAATATAACGTAAATCAAGAGCAGCAGCTCTTACAGTTTTCTTTTAATATAAAAAAATCGCGCATAACGAAGCTTCAAAGAAGTTGTTGTAGTAACGAGTGAGAAATACTTTTTACTTAGTTGTATTTAGGTACTTTTCTAGTGTCACTATTCAATAGGTGCTTGCATTGAGCTGATTACACTTATGACTAAATTATCGTACAAAGCAACTTCGAATCGGAAGTAACGTTGCCATTTCGTTATAAAATTTCTGTTGAAAGTTCCTCGAGTTTTACCAAAATCTACAACAATTGTTTGCAATATTCATTCATAAAATTGACGAATTTAAAGGAATAGAGCGAAAACATTCGAGTTCTCTACAGAAATTTTTTCCTCCACAGTGACTCAATGATTTTTTCTTTCAATGTTTGCATGCGCATTTCAACAAACTAAATTTGTCGCCGTTTTGAATTGCATTTTCATTCACTTAATTTAATGTTACGCAAAAATGAATGAAACGTAACAGATGCTCTCTAACAATATATAATCGTTGCTCTGCAACCATGCTAAACCGGCTAGCACGAGAAAAATATAACTTTTTCATATATACTTTAATATTTCTTAACATAACTTTACGCGTTCACTTAAAATGTGCGATTCTTTGTTTTTATACCTTGAGATCACAAAGATACTAAGAAAGCGAGCGATTCTAATTGAATTCGCGATAACAATTCAGAACCGGCTTTTGCAATTATCGAGAAAACATCGCAAATCCAAAACCGTACGACGTAACAAGTGGATAATTGTACTCCGTCATTCCTTAAGTTTTGTCTTGTGAATGATGCAATATCGATTTTATAAATATTCAATGTGGTCCTAAAAATGGCAGCACAATTAATTGTTGATTCGATATCAGCTTAGTCTAACTTATACAATTTCATCCTGTAAATCGTTTAAATTATACTAAAACTATAAAAGGATCTCGCATAGAGTAATATTATATCTGAATGTTTTACCTCAGACTTGTTCTAGCGTTTATGAGAACGTATTTTATGTTGGTCTCACTGGAAATGCAAATACTGTACATGCTCATTGTCGTTTATGCGATCGTTTCATTTTATTCAGAAGGACTTAAATACATTTTTTTGAACGAGTTTTTTTTCTATAAATTCGAATTTCTTTGATTTTTTACGACGCCGACGTAAGGACAATTTATGTCATATTTAATGGAAGAAGACGAAAAGTAGGGGAGTTTTCAAGTAGGGTATTTCTGTTATGAATCGAATTTATTGGAATCTTGGTATTTATTTAAATGGTCCTGTTAATCGCAATACAATTTGCCGATCCGATTTGTCCTGCTTGGAAAATAAGCCAGCCTTATTGAAAATATCCGAAAAATCTAGATTTTAATGATTGACCAACAGGTATAAATTATAGGAACATCATAATCTCATCCAAAAATGTTAAGCAAATACAAAAATGAGAGTACTGTATGCGTAAAATGTTTAATTTAGTAAAGCAAGAAAACAACCATGTGAAAACCACTGATCGGTGAATTTTTAAATTTCCCGCATGGATATTTTCCAGAATAATATTTTCAAAATCTTCAGTTAATTCGCTTAACAATCGATATTGCTCAATGTAAACAGCATTCTAGTGCAGGAAATAAGCAAAAAAACATACACAGATTGTAATATTGCATGCATTTTAGTGATGTACGACATCTTATATTACTGCAACTCTTTTAATTTAGTTAAAATCGATTTACTTTATATTTTAAAATCGTTCTGCGATTTCTGTGAAACATCAGAGACTTTTCTATAACTTCCTCAAGTGCTGACCTTTGTAATTGGGATTTATATATACAATGTTACAAACTTCAAATAAATGAGTCAGTTTAAAGTCGATTTTTCTAGTGAAAATATATTCCTTGATGAAATACACAAAATCTTGAACGAAACAAGTATTGAACAAATTAGAGTTTCTCTGACGCGATGCAACCTGATACTGAAAATTGTATTCAGAAACGTATTTTACTGACTTTATAAAAAAGAAAAATGACAAAAATAATTAAAAAAAATCGATAAAGTACCCCGCAGAATTAGTATGGGAAATAGCTCTTGGCAATCCTTCTCTCCTTCTCATTCCAATTTATATGATCGGCAGTGCAGTCTTATACTGCTGCAAACTGCATAAAAACCTTAACTTCGAACGGCTATATCTCAAAAACTCTAATTTTCTGAACTTCATGCCCGTGGAGACTTTTGATCTACACATAAAGAACTACCAGGAAGCAAAGTTTCAGAATTTTTAGCAGAGAGCCATTTCCCATACAAATTCTGCGGTATCCTTTCCCTTTGTGAGGTATTTTTTAGGAAGTCTGATGAAGAACTATCGTATAATTTGTTTGGTTCTATTAGACTAGAGTATTGGCGATTGTACGTTCTTTGAATACCGCTGCACGTCGAATATTATATACTGTGTTTTGGAATCACATATTATCTAAATTGTTTTTCGTCGTTCATTTTCAATAAAATTGAACACAGTAGTTCCATATAATAAGTCTTACTACGTCATTACGCTTGCAATAATATTTTTTCTCTGAACACTACAAAATGTGAAAATCGCGCTTGAGAAACTGTTCAAATGCGGTGAGCAACGTATTTCAGGTTTTTGTCTCCGAGGAATCTTTCAGTGGTTTATATTAACGTCATGAAGTCACTTGTAACTTCGCTCTCTTAAGTTCGCACACATATTAATCTGCCCTTCCATCGAAATATCCAGTGCAAAACGTCCGTTTATATTTATTATAGTTTAGAATATACTTTGGTATAGCTTCAATAGCTGCATTAATTGTAAAATATACTGGTAAACTCTATTCCGCTGAAGAAGTTTCTCGAACTCTTAGAAACATTTTGAAAACATTTTTGAGGATTTCCTAGGGTATGTTGGAATACCTTCATAATACGATTAGACCCTGAGACCACGCCTATTAACTACTCCTACTTCCTCTCTTGAATAAAATTCCTATTTTTTAATATACTCTGCTTTTAGCAACGAACCAATACTCTTTACAAAAATCTAGGAATTTTTCACCACCACGGCCACTAATCATTCCCAATATAATATTTAGTGGCCCCGCCCATTATCCACGCCTACTAAACAGTCCCACAATAATGCCCGCTGAACCCGCCCATTATCAATGAACCCTAGCTCTGAACCATGCCAATTACCAATGTCAAATTCCGTAAACCATTCCTTTAAATATTTCAAGAATGCCACACAAACGCGCCCACTCTATTAATAATATAGAGATAATAATATTTTGTAACCTTGTCCATTATCTACGCCTACTCACCACCCCCACAATAATGTTTGCGAAACACGCAAATTGGGAATTATTCCTAGCTATCAACCGCACCAATTTCAAATTCCGTTAACCATTCCTTTAAAAAATGCTAAGAATACCTCTCAAACACGCCCACTAACCATTCCCATGAGCCCGCCTGTTATCCACGCCTACTATCCAATTCATTTGAGTGAACTTTCATAATTTTATAAGTTCGTAATACTATTTCAATAAACAAAGAAATCAGATTTAAATATTGATGTGTGTGTGTGTGTTTAGCTTACGAAACCCTTGCTTTTGAATTTTTTTCGCCCCCTGTTCCAACTGATTTTTCTAAAGATTCCGAGAGACAGTAAATCTCTTCAGCCGAACAGTTTTATTAAAATCCGTAACATGGTTTAGAATATTCAAAAAGCGAGTAGCAAATAATTTTCGATTTGAAATGAATTCGCGGAAAAAAATGTATTCGTAACTTATGAAATGGTAACAATCCATCACAATACAAATGATTTCAAAATTATTAAAGTCAACCAAGGAAAGAATTCTGTGAAAGTAGAATGTAAATGCATAGATTGAGATGAAGGGATGAGTCGTTTGGCCTTTAAAATATCCAAGTGTCGTGGCACTGACATTAGGGTGACATGGATTTAAAATTTTATACAAATTTAAGCGTATATTATTTTTTTTAATTTTCTCTAACTCTCTTAGATTATACAAATACTTATGTACGTCGAGTCGCCACAGTGTCTTATCGTTATCAGTGTACGCGAAACTTGCAAAAAATTCTCCATACAAAACAATGCCACAATACAAGGCTTGTGCTACGAAATCGACTATTTTCTTCGACTTTTAAAACGAGACAAGAGTTTACCGAATTCGATTGCGTAACAAGCTTAGCACATGGTAACGATCCGCTGTTGATTGAATTCACGCACACAACTTAGCCTCGCAGCCCTATTTCCGTCTGCTGCATGAAAATTACGAAACAAGGTGGATGATTTGTAAACACTTCTTACTTCATCCCTCTCGCTATTTGTATATATTTTAGAACGTCATTGTACTTAAAGATGTGAAATTACGGTAATTGTAAGTCTTGTTTTTTTTTCTGAAATCACAATTAAGATTTTTATTTCTAGAGAAAATAACTTAATTTTATTCCTGTGACTTTTATGTATCAGGCTAATTTTTTTACATGCAAGTTTACAATTACTGTATATTGCTACTAGAGCCGTTATAATTCACATCTCTATTTGTAACTGAATTACAGAATTAAGTTCTCTGTCCGATTTAAACTTCGAATTATTAATTTTATACCAACACACACACGCATAACTTTAATTCTAGATAAGATGACTTTGATTTCACGTAGTGGCAAGGATCGAAAGTTTTGCTAATCATTCAAATAACATTGTTTCATAATGTCAAGGCATTTAGAGGCACTTACAAAACAAGCATGACTGCAAGAAAACTGCAATCAAGTTTTACAAATTTGAAAGAATTAAAACATCTAGAAGGAGTTTAGGCAAACTAGATTAGGAGAAATTTTGAAAAAGGGATCGACGCGGAAAAATTGCATCCTGAACATTTTCTGCGGTTGTCAGCGTTGTCCGGCAATTTCTTTATTTCACATAAATGCTTCCTCTTCCCTGTGAAATTTGCACCCAGTTGCCAGAACGTGAAATCGAAGTGATCTGTGAGCTAAATGACAAATATATCTACAATATTTGTATGTGTCGCATTATACAGATTACACAATATTATAATAAGTCTACTCGACTCAGCGTGGCTAGTGTGTTGGCTTCTTAGTTGAGTTCGGGTAAAGATCGTTGACGAGTTTGGCGATGGCTGTTGGTGACGCTGAATAAGCTGCCTCCGTTAGGCAGCGATAAAAATAACAACAACAACAAATTGCACACAAGAAAGAGTCCAGGGAGCAACGTGGGAGAGTGCGAGGGGCGGAGCGTTTTAATGAACCACGTTGCGAGCATCCACGGTCACACGCTGTCGGGGCTGCTCGTTTCATCACCACACACGTGCTCCGCTTCGCTCTCGCTGGGTGGGCTCGGTTCCTGAATTTGGTATTGGTTAAAACTATGGCTGTGACCGTGGCCTGGACTCTGATAATGATGCAGGAGATTATGATGATGGTAGCAGTGATGTCGATCCTCGATTCGCTGCTGCAAGTCGTCGATAGGGAGTTCTGGAACACGTCTCTTCATCTTTCGGTGGCATAGAAAGCAGACTAAAAGAGCTACGAGGACGGCACTGGCAGCGATACCCGCTGGAATAGCGTAATTATCCTCAGGAACCTCGATTTTACCTGCAAATTCATAATTTGTAATGTCCATCATAATTCATAATTCAACGTGTTCAAGGGAAAAGGTTTGAGTTTTGGAGTAATTAACAGGTGGTTCTAGCTCTCTTACGCTTAAGGAATATCTACTTGGAGCATTTAATCGGGCGTACCCAGTAGGCGTAGCTAGTAAGTATAACTAGGGAGGTTTCTAAAGGACATAGCTACACCTAGTGGGCGTAGCTCTATGTAGAACATGTCCGGTGGGCGTAGCTAATTAGTATGATTCGCGAGGTAACTAGAGGCTTACTTTTGGGCGAAGATGATGAATCAGATAGGAGAGTTGTTCATGGGTATGGTTAAAGAAAATAGTAAGATAAAATATTTAATGGGCGTGAATATTGAGTGGCACTTCTAGAGGATATGGCTAGACCAAGTGAACGTGGCTAGTGTGTCCGCTCAGTAGGATATGTCTAGTTGCTATGGTTAATTAGTATGAATGGGGAGGTTACTATAGGGGGTATATTAGGGTGGTCCAAATTTATACCTGTAAAAATTCGACTTTTGATTTTTGGTGAACCCCCTCCCCCATTTTGTTTGTTCTCCGGAAAAAGAAATTCCGTATCTTTTTCAACTTTAACCCGTTTGAAATTAACATGAGGTTTTAAATGGGAAAAGTTCGATTTTCAAAAAAATGGAAAAAAGAAGTATTTGTTATAAACTTTTTATGAATCAAAGTATAGTCACCTCTTAAGGAGTATTCAAGGAATAATTTCCACCCAATAACTTTTTATTTTGACACTCCAAATCCTCTTTTATTGTGCCCGGAAAATGCCCTAAAAATGCAAAATAACAGTTTTCTATCTAATTAATTAATTTTAACTGTTTAAACATTTATTATTTGTTTAAACCATTTTTTTCCAAAAATCGTGAGAAGTTATTATTTTCTGGAAATAATTACACAATTAAAGAATGTTGAGAGCAATATATTTTTAAAGGATATTCGGTTATTTTTTAAACAATTTTTATTTGTTTTAATAATTTTTCCCTCTGTAAAGAGAGAAAAGTTATTTTTTCTGGAATTAATGACACAATTAACGGATGTTGAGAGTAATATTTTTTCTAAAGAATATTCAGCAATTTTCGAAAAAAAAATTATTTTTTTGAACAATTTTCATTTGTTTAAACAATTTTCATTTGTTCTATTAATCGTTATTTGTGCCTGTTCATAGAAAAGGTGGAGAAAAGCCTAGATTTTTCGAATCTCACACTATGTCGCTTAATATTCAGTATTTCAGTATCTCAGAACGTATACCCTATATTGTTTAAACAATAATAATTTGGCTTAAAAATCAAAATCAACTGCTCTAAGCAAAGTATAGTGTTTTTTCTTTTCTTAAAATAACCCCCGTAGATAATTGGAATCTGTGCACTGAGAATAATTTACATGTAGATATTTTCTAAAGTATATATAGTTTACAAGGGGAAAATGTTTAAACGAAAGCAAATTGTTTAAATAATTAACAAACATCCTTCACAAACATATTGCTTTCAAAATTCTTTACTTGTGTCATTCTTTCCAGAAAATAATAATCTTTTACAATTTTATGGAGAAAAAATGGTTGAAGCAAATAAAAGTTGTTTAAATAATTACCAAATAAGTTAAACAAGAACTACTACTCTCGGCATTCATCAACTTTATACAATTTATTCCGAAAGATTAACTTTTCACGATTTACAGGGGGGAAAAAATTGTTTAAGCAAATAATAATTATTTAAATAATTTAAAATTATTTGAAATATAGTTAAAACTCGTCACTTATTGACTAAAAATAAATCATGTTGACAAAATTTAAAACAATACCGTCTTTAGCATGAATTTGATAGAAAACTGCTATTTTGCATTTTTTTAGGCATTTTCCGGGTACAATTAAAGGGGTTTGGGTGTGTCAAAATTAAAAGCTATTGGGTGGAAATTATTCCTTAATAAATCCTTAAGAGGTGACAATACTTTAATTCACAAAAAATTTATAACAAGTACTTCTTTTTTCCATTTGTTTGAAAATAAAGATTTCCCCACTTAAAACCCCATGTTAATTTCAAAGGATGTGCCTGCGCGTACCGAAAAAAAATCAGCTGTACGTACCGAATTTTCGGTACAACTAGCCCTTTTTCCAGCTCCCCTTATTTGTACCGAAAAAATATAGTTATGTGTACCGAAATTTCAATACATATAGCCACGGCCAATTTCAAAAGCCCAGGGGCACGGGTTAACGTTGAAAAAAAAATGACGGGTTTTCTTATGGACGTGTTTAAGACGTGGCATTACGAAGACTTCTAGAGGGCGTTGCTCGATGTGGTAGGTGTAGCTAGTGGGAGCACTCAATCGAACATGTCCAAGGGCTTTCCCAGTTATCATGGCTAATGAATCTGCTAGAACCACCTTGTCACAACTCCTGACCCAGAACCGCCTCCTTAACCCACATTGAATTGACATCTCCATCATCTATATTCTATAAAGCTATATTTCACTATCATTAATTCCTTCTACGAATTTTCAGTGAAAATGTTCAAAATTCTAAATGATCCAATATGAGAGAACATATAAATAACTTTTCAGATTTTGTTTTAATTTTTGATATTTTACGAAGAAGTTTTTCTCCTAAAAAAAACTTGTAAATACAAGGGTTCATAAAAGTCTGACGAGTTGCTGAATATCATTTTCCATATTGGATAAGCCCCCATTATCCGCCTGATTCTGATGCAATGATGACGGGTTTTTATGATTTCTATATTACCTCTGGACTTTGTTATGCTATATAATATTCATATTTTTAGATCACACATATTAGTAGTTGAAAATTTGACCGAAGAAAGTATTTGAAGTGAGAAAAGAGTGGTGGCAAGAAGACAAGGTGAAAGATAGATATTATATCTTACAAGATCTCACAAGATACATGCAGTTATATAGGTATATGTATAATACATAAAAATCTCAAATACAAAAGGCATCTCAAGTTGCATTCTTTCTTTTCATGCAGTTAGGTTTTGTGTTGGGAAAGTATTAAGTCAGTTGTAAACGGGTTATATAAAAATCGTTTAGTTTTTTGTTTAAATTTTAAATTTGGTAATACGATGGTTGATGATTTAACGTGTGAGTAGACTCACGTGATAAAGGAGATCATAACATGTCGAACCTTGCGACGGAAGCCTTGCGAGGGGCTCAGATGGTCACGAACACAAAGCACAGAGAGAGAAGAAGCATGGCAGAGACTCCAGTCATTTCTGGTGCCGGTGGGGCTGATGCTGCACCTGCGACACCACACAACCATTCACCCATCCAATCCCACCATCACTCTCACTTGTACGTACATACGTACTACTTACCTAGAAAATTGAAACCTAGTCTTATAAAATCTCCTCTACCCTACAATTTTTAGTCTACACAACACACGACTCTATCATCAGATTTATCTATTTTTGCTTTGTTCCATTTTTCTGTAGGTAACGTAGTCTGGGGTGACCCTAGGACATTATCGAATTTTGAAGATATAGGAGTCTATGAAGAAAGAGAATGGAGTTGATCTTATGCAAGATACCATTCCACAAGTGATACTGCCTTCAAAGGTAAGAAGTAGGAAGTGTTTTCTTATTCCTAAGTTTCAGTTATAATTGGCGATCTTCAGTATCATATGTGAAGTAAGATTCTATTGAAGGACCCAAGGAAATACGTTTCTTTGTCATTTAAAAGTTCAACTGTCGTGCAATTTTTAAAAAGAGCCAGCACAAGGTGTATGGAAGAAGCGTTTCAGTGAAATTGTCTCATTACGACTTTTGATAAGCATTTCATCTAAAGCATCAGAAAACCGAACTTGACTGAACTCTGACCGATAGGCCTTTTCGATACATTTTGTGCGGGGTCATTTAGATTTTAAACTATTTGTTTTGAGAATTCTTTCAATTGCAAGTTATTCATCTCTTAAGGTTTTCAGTTTGAAATTTTGAGAAATAGGTTTAACCTGTTTGAAACAGTTTGAAGTAGTTACCACTCATACATCACCACCTTGAACGTTATTCGTAATGAAATACAAGAATTTATAATCTGTTTAAAATCACTTTCAAATGCATTTCCAACCTTTTTGATTCTCATGAAACTCTGTTCTAATCCAGATTCAAACTATGTTATACCCTGTTCGCAACCTGTTCAAAACATAAAATTAAATGTAAAAGTATCCAAACTAGATTCAAACCTAGTTAGATCCTATTTCAATTAAACCAGTTTTATGCATATTTATTATTTAAATCCGAATTTTCAATTGTTAAATTTTTAACGCTAGTAATTTGAAAATTGCGTAAAATTTATTTGATTTATAATTTATATTTGATAATTTAATAATTGTGCATTTTCTAGGTGACAGTAAATGAAACTTATTTGAAGTTATTTCGTTAAATATAGTGTCTGATATTATTAAATTTCTTAACATTTCCCATTTAAAATTGTTCAAACGTTGGGGCTTTCAGTTTAAAATAGTTAAATTTCAAGAAATTTTAGGAATAGTTTTATGATGAAAATATATATAATTTGGAACACTTAGAAAAGTTATAATTACACATTTCTAACAAAAAATAAATAATTGCTGATAGCAGGATTGTTTTTTTTCAAGTTTAAGTTTTGTCCCAGAGTCACCCCAGTGTAATGTACGGACTACTCATCCCTCATTTTTGAGCCACATTTTCTTATTCAATGTGATTTACTTACTTTTATATATTAAAGCTATTAATGGTAAACTGAATACTAAATAATTGGGGACGGGTTTAAATAATTTTTGCTTTGACATTAATCCACATTGTAAAAACAAGAAATCTTTTTCGATCATTAATACCGTACTATAATAATAGTACTTTTAATCACATAACTTCTTCTGGCAGATATTTAACTAAATATTATTTCACAACGTTAATTTCCACACTAAATCCAATTTTTATCCTAATATTCAAGAAACTCCAAACATAGAAAAATCACCTGAAATCGCCTAGTACTAGAATATTTCCATCCCTCTCCTAAATAATATAATAAATAATTTAATTACAATTATCTTTGGAACGACCCTCTTGAACGTTCGAATCTTTCGTAAGCTCTGCAAATTAATAATGACAGTAAGGTGCCGAAGGTACATTAATTATTATTCTTAAAGAATTTTCTAGAAGTATTTTTAATTTTAAAGACTTTTATATAATTTAGTTTAATTCTAATACTTTTAATTCAATATCTTAATATCAATGAAGTGTCTGAAAAGCTGTACTGTGATATTTGTATCAAAGGTGAAAATACATGCTTCGTGCAGTATCTACTGGATAAGACAAATTATTTTCATTTTTATTATATCCGTAAAAAAATGTCTCGACAGTACTGATCTAAATTATTATTAGGTACACATAAATCAAACGTAATTTTACTATCAAATAATTCTTTAGTGAAAAATAAAACCAGATCTGTTTAAGACTTTCAAATGAATCACTCTAGACATTTGAATTTAAAAAAAATACGAAAAATATGAACTCATAGTCTTTTTAGTTAGCGACCCTTAGTTACCAAAGGTTTTCTTGTTTGGGACGTCTTCATTCTACACATATAAATAATTAATTTGCAAGCCCGATGCAGAAAATCATCCAGCACTTATCTCAGTGCATACTGGACGAATCATGTACTATTATTGATCATGCTAATAGGTAAAATTTAAATTCGGATATTTGTATGCCACGAGGAAATAGTAAGTCAAGAAAAATATCAAGTCAGATCACAGAGATTTATACTATAATATGACAAAAACGACTTAAGATGGTCATACCCAATACAGACTTGAATTTGAACAGCACAGCGTTTTTTAAACATTCTAGTATTTACACCTATAGAATTGGAAGATAGAATAGAATATATAGTATAGTATAGTTTACGTGTGGATAATATACTGAAGAGTGGAAGCAAAATCAACATCGAACAGACTGCCATTAGAGGGACTTTTATTAATTTTTGTTTAAAAACTCACAGCTTTCTTCGTCCGACATATCCCCTGGTCCACAATTATCGATGCCGTTGCAACGTAAAGATTTTGAGATGCAGTATTTGTTTTTAGTGCAAAGGAACTGGCCTTCGCAATCAGTATCCGTGATCACTTCGGTCCATACAGCTCGAAATCCTTGCTGTCCCACAGCTTTCGCTGCTGCTATAAAACTACAAAATATCTTCATTTAGGTACAAACCCCAATAAGAAGTACTTTAATTTCGGGTCATCAAATCAATTACTTTTCTCAGTGAGAGGAAAAAGAAAACTCTGACCATCACTGCCCATCTCCTTCCGACCCTCCCCACACCTATACCTCTGTTATATAGATACATTATCATATAGACACCACCACCCCTCTCTATCCTTAAACCTAGTATTCCACTTTTCCTCCTACGTACACTTCACCACACAATCTCATCGTCTCTCCCCTCTCTTCTTAACCCTTTTCTATATATCACCCACACCCTCTCTTCACCCCTACTTATTCTCTGCCCTCCATTCTATTTCTCCCTTTCTTGCAAGAGTATTCTTATTGGTCCCCTTCTCTACCACAATCCTATATCTCTCACCCTTACACCATGCACCTTCTTACCCCTCCATTACCTTTATCTAATACATCCCCTCGCCCTTTATCCTCTAATCATTTTCAGCTCTATATTTTCTTTTCCTCATTCTTATAGGAGAATTATTATTAGTCCCCCTACCCTTTCCCTTCTCAACACCGACCTTTAAACCCCTTCAGTCTTTACCAAATATCACATTCCTCTCTTTCTTCTGTCATCCACCTTCTTACTAGTCTCCTCCATTACCCCCAGGTTACATTCTCCCTCACCTGCTGTCGCATTACCATGTATATTTTCTACCCCTTTCCTGTAGGAGTTCTGATTGACTCTCCACCACACCTCCTGCCCAAATTTGCCCTCTCAACCCTCTCTACCTACACCCTTACCCCACCCCTTATACCAACCATCTTAACATACACAACCTCTCCACTCTGCTTCTCCCCTGTTACAATTACCACATCTACCCCTTTTCTCATTATTCTTATATCCAATGTCTCTATTCTATGCCCCCCCCCCCTGATCTACTTTTCACGTTTCCCCTGGCACCTTTGACACTTTTTGATAGAATATTTCGTTTTTATTGGAAACTGGTTTTTTCTACAGTTCTCACTATTTTCTCTGTAAAGGTCACTCGTGAACTATTATACGAAATATAAAAGTCGTAACTTTAGTTTTTTTTTCGAAGCGTTCTGAAGGAGAGACGGAATGAAAAAGAATAAAATATTTAAAAAATAACCTGAGACGCATATTGTTGTTTTCCGAAAGATAACTCCAACTTTCCGTAGGACTCTTGACGCCACACAATTCAAGTGGTGGATTCAATATCGAGAACCACATTCGTAAAACTGCTGCAGGACAACCTCGAGCTAGAAAATTATAAATAATAAATAACCAAAAAATATTCTCTAATGGAGAGTAGAAGAAAAAATGATTTAAAACTCACACAGTTGTTCTCCTTCCACGGAAAAGAGCTCGAAATTCAAAAGTATTTGGTGGTTTGGTTTCACGCTTATAAACCAATTACAAGTCTTACTCGCTAAACTTTTTGTAGGACCATCGTAGTTATTTGGAAAGTTAGGGCTCGTAATTACACCAAAATCAAGGCTACTGATATTTGTTCCACAATCTATGAAACAAGCAGTAATATTAGATTTAAAAATACTAATAATAAAGGAAATAGTCTTGGCAGAGAAACGTTTTCATCATTTACTTACTAATCTTTCTCTAATATAATTTACTATTTTTTCGCGTACCTATGTTTATAATGTACCAGACGAAAATCGTAAATTATGTTAGATTGGTTAGTCTAATAAAGTATATAATTCAAAATATTCCTCCATGAACTCTTTTTGAAAGGTCTTACCCCCAAAAATCGATTTGGCATTTTCAAAAATATATCGGGCCTTAAAACCGCTATACACAAGTTCAGAGTCGGAATGCAGAATGACTTTCAAGCCCAAAGCACCGAGATTAGATTCCACGGGTCCTGGTGCCGTCATGCCGCAATACCTTCCAATCAATTTTTCCGTGCTGTCGCGATACATGTTGTAAATCTCCAACCAGTCGTCTTGACAAAGGTCGAGTCTTTGAAATAGAACCATATTAATTAACTTTTTATTCATCTTTTTTCTACATTAGTCAGTACTCAGCTCAAACCTTAATATCGATTGAATTACTTACCCATAATGACCGACTGTTACGTTTACGTTTTTCGTTCTCACTTTAAAATGGTCGAAGATCAACATGACTTGTTCGTTCGGTGTTGCTAAGAAATTATAAGTACAATTTGTGTCGCTTGGATAATTACTAGGATAACGTGGGGAATTAAATTCTCCCTTTTTACGCGAGGAACTGCGGTATGTGAACGTGCAGCTACCATCAGGTGCTGCGGTACCAGGTATCTTGTACTCCGTTTCAAAAGTGTATCTGTAAAGGTAAAAGAATGTTATGGTTGCTTTTTCAATTGTAAGATTTGCTCATGACCATGTGAATTTTCGTGGTGGAAGATGTGGGGAAAGAGGAACTATTCTTACTTTGCTTTAAATCCTTTTCCTTGTAATTCTCCACTGCTAAAAACCATAACAAGTCGAGGTCCATCACTAACAACTAAGAGTGGCATACTGTCCAATCCACACAATTCGTAGTCAAATTTGTCATAAGAATCAGTTGCTTCCTGTCCTTTTAAATAGAGCTTTAAATATCCATCTGTACATGCCGAACTACAAAATAGAAAATTAATTATATTGTATAAGTCAATTAAGTCATATTAAAAAATAATTACAGAAATAAACTAAAAAAGAATGATCACAGGATCGTAGGTACTTACTCCCCCTTTGCATTGCCCGGAATTGCGAACATAAGAAATTCCAGACGTACTCGTTCCAGATGCTGGAAATCTTGCATTCCGTATATAAAGTATCGACAAACTACCTTCGAGAGGTAAGGGAAGGGAAAATTAGGGCTGACAACGAACCCCGATGACTCCTTTTTACTTAAAATCTTTTGGTCACACTCGGAGCCTCGAATATGCTGACCTTCATAATTAACTATGAAATCTGAAAAAGCAAATATTTATTTTTGTAATGTAAAATCTTAGATGATACCAAAAAGTCAGGAGAGATAGATACCTAATTTTACAAAGCTCTCTGAAAATTCAAAGATTCCTTTAAATCCTCGGTTCTGCGTGTTTGCAGTCCTTTGGAGGGTAGAGAAGACAACAAATAAATTCGATTCGGAAGAATATAGTACTAAATTTCTCTGTTGTCCGCAGTAGGTACCTATCACCGCTGAAGTGTTATCCAGTCCATCGTACACTTTTACGTAGTCAAAAGGGCAGCTGAAAAATATACATTTACATATTTTTAATTCGCTCCAGGCAGATTCCAAGCCAGACTCGCACAATCCCAATAATTTTATTTAAATCTATCATCCGCAATTCCATATCGACCCTTTTCAATGTTTTATGCAATCTCATTAATTTCCTTTATTCATTTTAATTCCAGTCTTTCTATCCATGTCTACCATTCACCGAGCCATGGAATAGAATAAGATTGTCTTGGACAGGCAGACGAAAAAATTGGATAGAAATCCTAGATTTCAAGAGACTGGTTTACGTAGATAATGAGCGGGGAATAGTAAATGATAGAAAAGGATTGGTCAGATAGACGGAGGATGAAGATGGATGCATTGTTTCTTTTGATTTGAATCTTCAAGATTTAAAACGTTTCAAATTGATAGAAACTCTATCCACCTACTTCTAGACCTTAATATCTCGTTTATGTGCGTCTGGTGTGAAATCTACTTCAATTTATTCAAAACTATTTCGTTTCAGAAGCTTGTACTCACTGAAGACCACCAAGGAAGAGATCAAAATCACGAAATTCAAGTCGCACTCTTTGACCAGGTTTTCCCATAAACTGATAAGTGCAGACGAGTTCTTTTGGATAAGTTCCCGGGTACGTGGGAGACAAAATATTCCCAGTACGTTTTGTAGTTGAGTTTACTATAAAAGAGCATGGCAGGCCGGGGAGAGGTGTTCCAATTTCGTACTCAGCTGCAACCGGATATAGAAAAATTATACACATATAAAAAAAATATATATATATATATATACATAGGTATTGTAGTAAAATATACTGCACGCAGAAAAAAGAACCTTATATTTTACTGAAAACCAAGTTAAATCTACTGATCTTCCAAGTATGTATATGGATAACACGACAGCTCAGTAAATTTTACAATTATAGGCAAATGAATATGACTATCATTTCTGGTTACCAGTGCCAATTCTCAAGTGGTGCTGATCTGCGGATCAGTACATTTTACCCATCCAGTCACTATTCTGCACTGTTCCTCGATGCTGCAATTACGAATTGTCATGTCACTTTGACGGGTAATATAAACAGATCTAACTTATGCTAACGGTATAGACTATAGTTTAGACAGCACTATAAATTGAAAAAAAATATTGATAAAAAATAATTAATAAATAAACACACGATTCATTTATAGATATATTTTCGGATATACGTATAATTAATCGCTATTTGTAAGTCAGATCGCTTACAATACAATTCAAATTTCGCACGCAACGGGGGGGATTCGAACGCATAAACCTAAGCACGCAAGTCGACTATCTTCACTACTACACTATTATACGAGATGCGATCTGTAAAATCATCCCGAAATGCATTTGTAACTGAGGTGGCGACCTCGGTTACTACTTCTGAATACACGTTCATGACATCGCGCGCACAAGAAAAAAGCTCTCGCATTTACCTCATATCCATACAAGTCAGCTGTCACAGTCGCGGAACACAAACAAGTCTCCTCCAATAAACTCTCAACTGTACGCGATCTGTGAATAAGATGTGCCATCCAAAATGGTGTTATTTATTATAAAACCCCTTCATTGCTAAGTGGTAATATGGAGTAATGTGACGGCTGTCACAGAAATGTCGAAAATAAGTGTTTTTTAGGTGATGCAATCCATCCATTGCCGATGGCGTCATGAATTCATCCGGTGGTCCGCGCGGATAGGTTGCGTTGTTACGACTTTCAGGGCGAGCTAAGCAAGCTAATCGGATCGGTAGCATGTACCGATCCTTCTGTAATGTTCACTACACCACTATTGTAATCTCGGTTCAATAGATTTGACATATCTCGCAATATTTAATACTAGGGAATAGAGGTTTGATTTACTAAAGGTTTACCGTTAAATTCCCCTTAACTTCACTGTGACATTTACGAAATGCTAAGTGATTTTGACATTTTCACACCCTCATTAAGAGCAATTTTTACTGTTACGGTTACAAGAAACACTTTACATTTCTTGATAAGTAAATATAACATTTCTTTTTTCTACGTGTGCAGTGTAACGTGGAATATTGTAAAAAAAATGAATCTTACAGGCATTGATGAATGAGTACCAGCCATCGAAGAGAGTGGATAAGGTGACATTTTTGTCTGTGTAAAAGCTGAGCGCAATTCCCTGATACAGAGATACTCGCTTCCGAGGTGGAATAGGACCACAGTATCTTCCACCGAACGGAGTGTCTATCAGCTTACTAGCATTATCCGATCGTACCTCTGTGTATACATCCATGTATTCATGAACACAACTGAAAATATAGGATTTAATGTCTATTAAAACCAAACCATGTCATTTAGAATCCACACTGATTCTTTTTCTTGAAGATTCAAGAAAAAATTGCTGTTTCACACCCTTCGCAAAAACCTATTACCAATCTTTTTTATTTCACAAATCACAACTCCAAAGCTTAAAGTCCGACAGAGTATTCGCGTGCAAAGAATACTGTGAACGCTGTACAACTAAATCCATTGCGCTTTGACATGCTAGCTGACATTGTTTCAAAATCGACATTGTTACTTGAATTACTTTTAAGAATATATGAATTTCTATACGCAAAACGAAAGTTTGATTGTAGCATAATACATGCTCTTTTGTGTACACAGTGACACGGAAAATAATAACTCTGAAACATCAAGCTTCGAATTAGTTACGCTTTTTGCCAATTCGTTTATTGTTTTAGTTCGGTAACAGTTGAATTAATCGTCTTCGTTATAACTTGCACGTTGAGAAAAAATGAAGAGGTGACTTTATGATACTCACGCGGGTATCTCTCCAACAGCAGCTCCACTGCAACACCCCAAGCAGCAAGCACAAAACACACACAAATTCTTATGAACAATAACAATCCTCACGATCACCATGATGCTCTAGAAGCAGCTCTTAATTAACGTCGACACTCATTGCAAGCGCAAGCAATACCATTTTACGCGCTGCTATTTTTCAAAGGACATAGTCATCATTTTTAGATCCTATTTTCAGTTCAAATTTTTCTACTGGCACTATACTGCGCCTGAATAGTAACAATACTGTCCCTGTACTGGAAAACCCAATAATGATAGCAATGTTCCGTAATGGCACACTAGTGACCAACAACTGATACCAAGGTAGTGTAAGCGGTACTAGGCCGGTACCTTTGGGATTTTAGTTCCGCATCAGTTGGACAGTCTTATGCCAGTAGAACATAATTATCAATAGGGGGTTTGCTAGCAAGTGGGTGCTACTTTTCTACGTGGTGAGTTTTTCTTCAAACAGTGAGTGCCGTCAATGTTCTTTACGATCAATCTTTATGAACTAAGACCTGTATCAAAGTTTAATAAAATCAACAGAATTTAAAAAAAATTTCACTCAGAGATGCGCAAGATCATCATATCAGTATAGTGTAATATTGTCTTGTTCTTTCTAAATTGCCAGTAATTCAAAACCATGTTTTCCTAAAAGAAAACAAGGCAGACAGCTAAACTTGTATTATTTCTTTTACAATTTCAACTCTGAATTTCAAGTGTTTGTCTCATTGATCAAGATTTTGTTTCAGGACGACTGCATTATGCATGAAAACATGATTTCAGCTTGTGCGATATACTGCTTTAAACTCTATTGTCAATCTTGTCATTCTCATGGGTACCTGTGTCAAACATGCTATACAGAAAGTGGAAAACTCACTCTGGTGGCTTGCCTCGAAGACCAAAAGTATTGAAGACAAGTTCCACTCGTTGATGCGGCCCTGCGAAAAATGTGTAGACACACTGACGGGTCTCGCCATCAAGAATTGTCATATCCGGCGCATGAAACGTTCCATTCTGTGGTCCGTCGGGAACGCTTATGAACCTCTGGTCACACTCTGCCAAAATACAAAAAAATTTTAGGGTTCGATTTTTCATTTCATTTTCATGCACAGTATAGTACAATAGTAAAAGCGAGGTCATGATAACTATATTCTGAATTGGCCAACAATGGCGCTGTACCAGGTTATTACTGGCCGAATACTCTCAAAATGTAAAGAAAAATTCCAAATAAAATTCCAGCTACAGTTTATAACCGCTCTGAAACTAGTAATTATTCAGAGTGAGTCTTTTTACTGTCTAAATCAGTAAGACAGTTTAAATTGTTATAAATAATAGTCTAACAATTTTAAATGATTTGTCCTTCTGATACTGGAGTATCAAAATAAAATGTAATTGTAATGAACAAATTGCATAATAGAGTTCGCAATTTGTCGAATTTTTAGAATATTTTTATTTTATTATATTGAAGAAAAACTGATAAACCAAATGAAGATCGTTTTCAAAAAAGAGCCCTAAACTCAAAACATGCTCAAACTGCAAATTTTGTTTATTTTTATGGCTTATAATATTGAGAAATATAATATAATTAATTTTTCTAGTGTTTGAACACCATTTTTATTTGGATTAGACAGCATAAATTAAGATATAACCAGAATAATTTAACAAAGTTACACTGCTTTTTATAAAGATTCAAATCGTGTTTAACAATTTATTTACTTTTTATAAACAATTAATTTGCACTTATTCGGAATTGTATTTAGAACTTTTTTTCAAAATTTTGCCCCAGTGTGCTCCGGAAGAAGAAAAATCATTTTTAATTTCTTGATATGCGGCATTTAAGGAAGTGTTATTTTATAGAGTTATATACGTAAAGAATAACTGTTTCCAAGCTTGTGCTTGGTGTTTCTTCTGATGAATTATTAAGAGACCGGTGTTAGAATATTTTATGCAACACGTCCTGTTTCCAGGAACGACCTTCTATGCCGTATGCCGAATCTTTAAATTTTTCAATTCCGTAATTTCCCTGGAGGGTAATTTTTTACTGCTTCACGTAGAAAAATGGATGTTTAAATGCAACATCAAAATCTTCAGGGTTAACATTTTTTATGTTTAACAATAGGACAACAATCTAGCTGTTAGAAGTTA
Organism: Andricus grossulariae; assembly: GCA_011634705.1. Lineage (NCBI taxonomy): Eukaryota > Metazoa > Arthropoda > Insecta > Hymenoptera > Cynipidae > Andricus > Andricus grossulariae. The sequence goes on from JAABKJ010000755.1 coordinate 24,836,915, forward strand.
GCATCTGTAGATATTAAAAAGTGAGATGTTACTCTGTAACATCCAAAATTTTCAACTGAAATATCCGAAATATTACATGTATGGTTATGTCAAATAAGGGCTGTAAATATTTGAGGAATTTACTTATTTCTGAGCATTTAAGGAATTAATTGATAACTTATTTGCGAATTTAAAACTAAACTTGAATGTTCGTGCATGAACGAAAACAGATAAAGGGTATATAAAATGTCGATCAGATGATACATTCAGTCAAGTTGAGGTCATGTTTAATATTTTTAATTCAAAATAAAAACGGGCTAAGTAGGCTGAGAACGAATGATATGTAATCTGCTTTTAAAATTCTATCTATTTTAGGTTACTTAAACTTATATTTTACTGTAAATTTACAAGCATTTTGTCAAATGGTAAAATGTGTTCGAGTCAATATAACCTCAAACTTAAGAACATTGTTCCGTCGTGTAGACAGACAAAAGTCGTTATCCAATTTTGAATAAGGATATCTAATTTTAAAAATAAATAGCCGTCAAATATAGTCGTAAAATTCCAATGCGCTTGGACGATTTCAACATCTGAATGTGTTTCATTTTAACATAAAAATATTTTTACGCCTAATATCTCAAAAAGATAGTAGATGTTTGGCGTGAATATCTGCATGTTGGGCCGTACAATCTTACCATTTGAACATCTACATTTAAACATCCATTTTTCTCCGCGAAGTTTGGTGAAGTTTCCTAACCCAGTTTTCTCCACGCATCGACAGATACGATCCGAAAATCGCTGTCCGTCACAGAATTCTCTTTTCGTGCCAACGCTTCCATCCTACCTTCAACGCTAAGCGTTCAAGAAAATAAATCAGACAACATAAGAAACTCCCAGCGTTGCTGTTCGGCTTTGATTCGCCAGTTCAAGTCAAGCAGTCTAAAACACTTTATAAGGAATGCTTATATTGTTCCATTGCTCCGACTTGACCTTCAACGCTAATCGCTTAGGGAATCACTTAGACAACAAAATAAACTACCAGCGTTGCAATTTGGCACTAAAAACAGCAACGCTGAGAGTTGATTTTGTTGTCTGGATTTAATTGTCGATTTGTCCTCAGGATCAATGAAATAAAAACTTGAAAACAAAAATTTTTTAAATCCTTCGAATTAAGTAAAAGTGAGTGAATTTGGAAGAATTTAGGTGAATTTTGTTCATTCATAAGTACTCCAAAGAATTAAAAATATGCAGGATAAATTGATGAGAATTCAGGCTGAATTCGAAAAAAAATAATTTCAAATTTCTTTAAATCTTAGAAACCCTACGAAATACCACACCTGTTTGAATGAATTCTTCAGAATGCAGTACATTTACAGATTTGTATAACCTTCATTAGCGAAATGAATCAAAAAATAGTTTTTAAATTACCAATATATTAATAAATTATGTATGTTATTTTGATCTTATGTTTTTTTAACCAGGTACTCAAATATTTCTCTTAGATTGCGCTTTATTTGAGCTTAAGTATTTTTAATGAGATTCTTATTAACTTTTCTACGCTATTCTTTTGCCGGCTTAGCTCTTCTTTTTTCGATCGTTTCTCTTCTTTTGAAAGTTATGATGGTGGATTCGATTTTCGACTCTTGCTTCTCGCCATTACGCGGAAAAACCACCCGGGTATCTCAAATTTCAGTTCTAAGCCCTACTTCCCTGAGGAATATGTGATTTCAACACCTGGACTACCAGAAAGGACCTTTGGAAAAACATCCACCTTTTTTCTTGTCAATCGTTGTAATATTAATTTTTCATTACTGAATAATATTTCGCATTATTGAATTTGAATCAAAATCAAAAAGACGTTTCAAACTTTTGTAACTTTGTAACACTTACAATTAAAAAAGTAATTTTATGCGTTATTTTGAATTCAAACCTTTTATTATATTCGAATAAATAAATAATACTTATTATGTTAATTAGTATTATATAATTATATATTTATTCATCAGTTTTCTCTTTTTGAAATCAAAATTTAAAATCAAAACAAGTCGATTTGGTATTATAACAGAACGCTAGAGAAGTGATGCTCAATAAAAATGGAACACTAGTTTCTACAGTGCAAAACTTAGTTGAAGCAAAGCGGTGCAAAACACCTAGGTGTTATCATAATGATAAAAAAAGTCCTGAAAACATGGAATTGCATATCTTTCGTGATGCCACTGAGAAAGCATATTCAGCTGTAGCTCATTGAAGGATTGAATATGATGATGGGAAAACGGAATGATTGTTTGTGATTGTAATGATTCGAGTAGCTCCTTCAAAAGTTACATCAATTCCTTGAATGGAATCTCGCGTTGATGGCATGCCGACTTGCCCATACTAACATAGAAGGGCAAAAGATTCCAATAAGCGAACGTGTATTTTGGACTGACTCGAAGAACATTCTCGGCTGAATAAGAGCAGATCCACGAAGATATAAAGCTTTTCTGTCCAGAGGCTAGGTGAAGTTAATGAGTTAACAAATTCCAATAAATGGCGGTGGATCCCTACGAAACTAAACCCAGCAGATGCGGCTACACGTGACTACGAGGGCGGTCCAAAAAGTACTTAGCCTAAAAAATAAAAACGAAAATTTTGGAGAATTGGCGATTTAATTCTCAACATAGTCTCTTTTTGGCTCGATACGCTTGACCCAGCGATGCTTCAACTTTTTCAATCCGTCTGAAAAATACATTTTCTGGAGGTCTGAAAAGTAGGCCTCCGTAGTGGCGATAACCTCCGCATTCGACTGAAATTTCTGCCCGGTGAGTCACTTTTTTAAGTTGGGAAACAAAAAGAAGTCGCGCGGGGCCAAATCTGGAGAATACGGTGGATGAGACAGAAGTTCGTAGCCTAATTGGACCAAGTTGGATGTGGCGACGGCCGAGGTGTGAGCTGGTGCGTTGTCATGGTAAGAGCACTTTTTTGTTCACCAAATGGGGCTGTTTTTGCTGCAATTAGGCGTCGAATCGGCTCACTAATTCGGCATAGTAAAGCCCTGTGATCCTTTTTCACTTATCCGGATAGTCGATGTAGATCACACCATGTGAATCCCAGAAAACGGTGCAAAACGGTGTCTTTTGAGATGCACAATGTCTTAGCTATCTCGCGAACCTTCAATCGGCGGTCTGCTAATACGAGATCGCGGATTTTTGTCACGTTATCCAATGTGGTAGCGGTTTTCGGGGCACCTGGGCGTTGCTTGTCAAAAACCGACGTGCTACCACGGTGAAACTCGCTGAACCAATTTTTGACGGTCGCCATCGAAGAAGAAGAGTAACCGTAAACAGCATTCAAGCGCTCCATGATTTCGCTGCGCGATTTTCCTTCCAAAAAGAAGAATAGAATCACCGACCGATATTGCTTTTTCTCCATTTCTCTAAAATCTGCGGACACGATAGCTGACACACGCAGTCAAAACAAAACTACGAGTCTGAGTCGGCTGAAATATGGACAGCAGCCGTCAAGGACAATGTACTACAAAAAAGTACATTTCTCTTGTGATATTGGCGCCATCGTTTGGTGAGGCTAAGTACTTGTCGGATCAACCTTGTAGGGATCTTTCAGGGAGCAAATGAATTGATGGAAATTGGGAACAAAGTTTCTTACCGGCGAATCATCAAACTGGCCGTCACAGCCATGAGCTGACGAAGTAGACGACCCAATAGAGAAAAGTAGAAAGATTATGTCGTAATTCTAACTTGAGGTTCAAATATTATGCTACTTAATATTGATGATTTTAAAAAATGGCTGTGTTTAATACGAAGTACAGGATGAATTTTTCTTGTTCCAAAGATATGAATGCCGAAAGAGAAACGAAAACCCACTGTGGAATTGCTAGATGAGGCTGAATGTCTTGGGATACTTAGAGTGCAACGAGAATGTTTTTGATCTGAAAAACAAGCAATAGAGAATGAGAAAGCCGTACCAAAGAATAGTAGATTAAACAATATATCAGTCAAATTACACAATGGTATTATTTCAAGGATTGATGGTCGAATAGCTGCTGCTAAGAAGGTCGCTCGTAGATACCCTGAAACAGTGATGAATGAATTGCAAAAAAATTCTGGATTTTTGAAATTAGACCAGATGTTAAATTACTAACTACAAGACGTGAATCGTGTGAGATCCGAAAAGCAGAACCGGAAATACCACGTTTGGGTAACTTGCTGAACGCGAGAAAAGAACGTCAACAACGTTCATTCACCTACAGCGGAATAGACTACTTTCGGCCGATTTTTGCATGAAACGTAGGCATGAAAAACTATGGGGAGTGCTTATAACATTTTTATAAACACAGGCGATTTATATGTAGATAGCGAAATCCCTGACAACAGATTCAGTGATCATGGTATTGAGACGGATGAAAGCGAGACGCGAAGATCCATTTGAAATGTACTTCGACAACGGAACCAACTTCAAAGGTGCCAATGCTCAACTACAGAATGCAATGCAGGAAATATATGAGTAGATCCTATACAATGAAATGACGAACCGAAGTTTAAAATTGAAGCTCATTTCACCAGGGGCTCCTTAAATGAGAGGAAGTTGGGAAAGATTGGTACAGAGTGTAAAGGTAGCATTGAATGTTTTTCTAAAGGAGATGGCTCCAAAAGAAGAAACCATGGAGACTTAACTTACAGAGGTGGAGCACATCATCGATAGTTGACCTCTAACACATGTTTTGGTGAATCATTCAGATGATGAGAGCCTAGCTCCAAGCTACTTCTTAATCAGATCATCATAAGCGGTACTTATTCTAAAACGATTTGCAGATGACGATCCATTCCTGAGAAAACAATGGCGTAGTGCTTAGTGGCTTGCAGATATGTTTTCGTCTACTTGGATAAATAAATACCTACCCAATCTGGTTAGTAGAAATTGTTGCAATCAGAACGTAAGACCACTCGTAGTTGGAGACGTAGTCTTAAACGTGGATTCTAGTTCATTGCGTGATATTTGGCAAAAGGGATCATTACAGCTACAATACCTGGACGGGAGAGACGAATCTGAACAGAAAACGTCAAAATAAATAATAGAAACATGCTCAGGCGAGCATCAGCCAACATTATAGTGATGGCTACTAAGTAAGTTTAAGTATGATTGCACATGGCAACCCATACTGAGGAGGAGGATGTTGCTAATAGAATTGAATATGAGTAGTTAAAAGTTTGTCATTAGAACAAGCGCAGGATTTCGCCGGCAGCAGGTGCTAATCTTCAAAATTGCACTCGCTCTCAGCGAAATCGCGGTAAAATTTCCGCTGTAACCACGTCTCACAACCGTGAGAAGGGTGGCCAGTATGCGAAAAATTTGATACAATGATCCGGCAAAAGTCTCGTGTACCCTAAAGACACGGAAGGACCCAAGGACGACCGCCTTCTGCATTGTCCCCGCAAGTGTCTTAGCATTTCCTTCACACGCAGGGATGCAAAAAAGAAATATATATATATATATATATATATCTTCATTTTTTTCTACTGTAACCTAAATCTTTAGATTATCAGCTCTTTTTTATCAGAATTTTGTAAAGCTTGATTATCTTGATTTTCAGTTTTTTTAGTATCAACCTATGAATATTGAAGAGATTTTCTTATAACATTACAGTTGTGTTCGAATCTACAGCCCTATTCTCAACTGCAAAAGATTTTATTTTATAATTTTCTATTTCGGTAATTAATTTCGTAAAATTGTACAAAGTGCAAACTAAAAAAAATAAGATGAAATTAAAATTTGAATTGAACAACCATGGTAAACTATATTTCGCCATGAATTCACATTTTGTATCTTTCGAAATTTTATTTTATGATTTCACGTTCACTATTTCTTCAATTTCGATCAAAATTATAATTTTAATTTATTTGGAAGTTTTATTTGGTACACTTGAGATGAATTAGTGAAATTTCACTAATCACCAGTAAAACTATATTAATATAATCAAAGAAACGCGTGTCATAAAGGTTTAGCAGAAAATTACTAATTCGATTAATTCAAATTATTTAATTATGGGATAGTGAAAAACTACGAATTTTTTAGCAAAAATATATGAATTCATTTTCCACTTTATATATTAGAGTGATTCTTTTTACAAGGCAAAAAAATGTTTTTGAATTCGTATACGCACACAAGACTAATAAAATTCTTATAGAAATAATGAAAATGAATAAAAATAAATATATTTTATGAAATTTTATAATTATAAATATACCTTTTTAGACAAGACATTGAAAAAAAATGAATCTAAAATATGACATGATTTAGAACTCCCTTATCTGAGTTTTGTCTATTTTATCAATTTTTTTTTTTCAATGTTTTGACGATTCGTGTATCAACTTTTTATGTATAAAAAATTATGTACTCTTACATAAACATCACAGTACTTGTCTTATATTTCTCTAAATGAATTTGACATTCGGCATGCCAGTTATAAAATACAAGAAGTGAATCTAAGACAAAAGGGGTTTAAAATTTCTCATTAGATTATTTATAATGATGATAATATAATAGGAAATAATTATACATAGGTCTAAGAATGTAATACACGCATTCTTCAGACATTATGAAAACATGAAAACAACAAAAAATCAATAAAAAATAGGGGACCTCTAAATTATATTCGATTTGTTTATATATTTTTATTTGTTGATCAAATCATTTTTCTGGATAAAAAAAATTAAATTACTAAATATAGTATTCAAAAGAAGTCGATAAAATGGAAAATGTAACGTTTTCCTTTTTATTGAAACAATAAGCAGGCAATATTGTGAAACTTTTGAATATGTAAACATGAGTCTGTATCTAATACGTCTTATTCAACAACACACGTTAAGGTTTAAAAATATAAAAACAAGAATTATTTACTCAATTGATGTATCTCACCTGACTTTATTCTTATTAGAAATGATTTTACAAAAATAGCACGTAATTTCATGAAATATAACAATCGCGATGAGACAGTTCACTAATTGATTAGTAGCCGCAGTCATAAAAAAATCATTTGATTTTTTCACTAATTGAATTCACTAATATATCCTTCTAATTCCATTCACTATTCCATTATTAAAATTTCAACATTGTACTGTTTTATTAGTCAAAAGTTCAATTACTTATTCGATTATTATCACTTTCACTAACTTAGATTCAGTTTATGAAAACCCATTCTTAAAAATAGTATGGTATATTTTGTTTTACATTTTGTTTATAATGCAAAAATCTACCTAAAAGGTATTGTATTTCGATAAAATTTGTGCACATAAGATAGTCATGTTATTCTCGTTTGATACCGAGAAGTTTTTTTATATCGCATATTTGTTATTCATAATATGTCGCCATAAATGTGTCCAATCGTGCAAAGTGTTCAGAATATCGTGATCAAAAGCTTCGAGATTTTCTTTCGTCAACAGTAGGACTAACAAAATTTAAAACTCCTGTCAAAATTTACATTTGCTTTTCAACACACCCGATGTTAAGTAAATTATACTATAAGCCAGAATGATTTGCAGTAAATTATTTTATTTAAGAAGGTGACAAATTTTTTCACATCAGAATCTTTAGACTCTTAGCTCATCTTTTAGTTCGCTACTTTTAATATTAGAAAAAAAATGTTTGTACGGTCCCAAGAATACATCAAGGTTCTTGCTTGGCAATGAAATATATCACCCAAACGAAAAAAATTAGAATCTACAAATAAATTTCTTTCAATTTGAAAATCAGCGATCTGGTGAATGCAAATTTAGGGTCCATAATGAAGAATTGGCAAATGACGGAATCGTGGATGCATAAGGGCCACTGCGAGCCAATCTCCAGTATTGGGATCGATTTGCACAATAATGTCCACATTATGTTCCCAATCGATTACGCGAAAAACGTGCCCCCTGTGAAAATTTATAGCCGCTCCCTCCTTTCCTGGAAGCTGAACAGCGAGATTATGCCCAGTACTCAAATTTTTCAAAACTGCCACTTGATGCTCAAATATTTCATAAATGATCCAAGCATCTCGTGGTGGCGGTGAACTATCATCTGACCCTGCTCCTCTTTCCCATGATGAACAACCTAGACAATTTTTCAAGGCGTTTAATTATGCAAAGCAAAAAAATAATAATATAAGAGCCCGGTGGGTGCCAAATTTAAAGACATTATTAGAACGAACTCAAAACGTTATATGGATGTACAAGTCAAAAGAAGTTATTTGATAATTTCAAAAGCAGTCCTAAGTCAGGCCCAATAATGTTCTAAAAATGTGTGATGTTCAAAATAAGTCCCTAAAACGTATCTGAAACAGTTTATGTTTGAGAAAACTTATTTGGACTGACTTGGGACGTGTTTGAGCCGTTCCAATGAGGTTTTCAAGGGTTTGCGGCGTACCCTTTATTCTGTCATTTAAACGCGATACAGCTTCTTCTAGGTTGTGCATTCCAATTTCTACATTGATGACTCGCGGAAATTTATATTTTTGAAATGAAAAAGGCAAATATCACACTCGGAAATGCAGAATCGGGATAGCCCGCTTTGCTGCACATGTGCGGCTTAGACCCGGCTTACGGTATCATTTTATTGGAATTAAATTCTTGACGCTAAATAATTTTTTTACCATCTGGTTCATATCAACGTTATTATTAGGGATATATTCTTCTATTTCACAGGCGATAGACCTAACAATAACGTGGATAAGAACTTGATGCGATGAAAATTACCCTGTGTCACTAATTTAATCTCAATGGAAAGATACCTTGAGGTTAAGCTGACTATCTTCACCAGCAGATTAATTCAATCGTAAATACATAAATCTTTTTATTAAAAAGTTAAAGTTGCAGGATGACTTTTAGTAAACATTTTCATTTTCTTCATTCAGGAATAAAGATCACAAATTTCCTTCATCATCAATTTAGTGAATCAAACTTTTCAAAAAATTAATTTTATATAACGATTATATTCATTCAGAAGGTTTCAAAATATTTTTAACAATAGAGAGACATTTCATTTGTGAAATACGAATTTTCTGCTCTATCAATTGGTGCAATACATTCCTGACAAATTCTTAAAATTACGAATGCGACCAAATACTGAAAAATCAAGTAACGAAAAAGCAATTTGCACAACAATGAAAATCTTCAAAATTTGATTTTCCGACTAAAAATGAAAGAAACGATAATGTTAATTTTCAAAATTTCAAAACGCGAATTTTCAAACCTCCAAAAATAGTAAGTTGCGGAAACAGTAGATTCACAAAAGTTTTAAATTCCAGACAAAGTTGAACTGCTGAATTTTCAAATTATCGGGGAAAATGTAATTTTTTATTTTATTGCTTAAATCATCTTTTATTTTAGATGAGGCATTTACTCTTCGGTGTTCTATCAAACCTTTTTGTGGGGGGAATTAAATTCCTAAAAATAGTAAATTACTATTCTCGGGAATATGAAAATTTGAAAATTTAGATATTGAAGATTTTGGGTAGTTTCATTTTCATTCGGAACTCAAAGATTTTATACACTATTATATTTGAAAAAAAATCTGTTGTGATAGTTCTTTTTATATTTTTTTACATTCGGACTTTAAAAATGAGACAAAATTATTTTTTCAACATTTTGATATCACGCTATAATTTTTTAAGTTTTTTACACTTTTAAAGTGATATGACAAGTTAAATTAGAGACAAAGACTAAGAATATCTCAATTTATGAATTGTATACACCATTGCTACCGGTGGAAAAATTGTTAGTACCTGTACACAGAAAAGATCGGTACCGAAATTAGGATTTCTGGGAAATTTTCCAAAGGATTAGTTTTAATTTCAAAAGATTTTTCTAATTTTGCAGGATCAAAAATCTTGCCTGAGGAAATGAAGTATTTCAAAGATATTTAGAACTTTTTCAAGTTTTGAGAAGATTCAAAAATAACTCAAATCTGAAAAAGATTTCAGCAAATAAAGAAAAAAGTAGTTCTTCGAATATATAAAAAAAGGATCTTTTCAAGAACTTTGAAAGGTTTCAAGAGCATAGGAATAATTCCTTGAGATTTCGGGAAGCATTTAAAAGACTTTTTATTTTAAAAACTTAATTTGCAGAGGATGTATTGAAAAAAGGTGTGAAAAAGTCTCAAAAGACTTACAAACGTATCAAAAGAGAATCCGGATCCTTCTAGGGCAATTTTTTTGATTGTGAAGAATGTTCTCAAAATCTTATGAAGATTCTACAGAAAAAATGAAATCAATAAACATCAAAAACCACATTATGCAAATATTGTTGATTTCGCAACAAGTTTGAACGAAAAGATTAGTTTCTACTTAGATATAAAGTCTTTTCAGTTAAAAAAAAACGGAGAAAAGAAACCTGGACAAAGTCGAAAACACCGTTGGAAAAAAGTTTTGAGAATCAAAAATATTGTCGGAAATATGGACGTTATTTTACACTCACCAGACAAATCGAGATATACCGTAAATGTAAGAACCAGAAAGCAGCCAACGTTTTTCATTTCTTCCAGGTAGATTTCTTGAATGGCTTAAGAGAAGTTTTTCACTGACATTTATACTGAAAAATATTTGCTTAGATTGTGTGGTAAATATGATGAAGTATTTGAATACATTTTTAAGCACTCACACAAAAAAAAACTAATATAAACATTAGGAAATATTCTATTTACTATTTCATTATACTGTATCCTGAGAAAAGCATGTGAAACTCAAGAACTGAAGCAAGACAATCAGAATGCCTCTCATAAAATAAAGTTTAGGCTTCAACAAAATATACAAAATGACAGTGACACGGATCACCATGACTGTGATTATTATGGTAGTCAGCACAACGTGTCAAAGGTCAAGATCAAGAAAAATTAGATTTTTCATCTTATTTTAAAGCGTATTATTTTTTTTTTGATTCCTAAAAAATGATCTTGTGTTGGCACACCTAGGATGAAATACCGAAAGTAATATAATTTCTGATTAGGTCTGTACTGTCTTGAAAATAACGTGGAAGATGACATTTTTCGTGATTTTTTCTTTTTTCTGTAATTTGCACTGAGTTTGCCAGCAAGATAATTTAAGTAATGTTTATTCATCATTGAAACTTATATTATTACAGTATAGAACGTAAGCTAGTCACACAGATTAGAAAAATTTATATTGTCTTGAAAATATTCAGAAAGATGAAATTTTTCGTGATTTTCTGTAATTTAACTGGAGTGTGGGAACACGCGATAATTTTTAATGATGTCTATACTACATAGGTACTTATATGATTATAGCATACAACTTTTACCATTCTCCTTAATAAGGAAAAAAATTATTTGCCTGAAAATTGCCAGAAAGAAGGATTTTTTTAGCGAATTTGATCTTTGACCACGTTTTATGATATGATAACTTTTTTTTATTTCTAAGGTCCTTCAAAAAAACTCCGCTTTCTTTTAAACCTCAAATAAAACGAGAAATATGATTATAAAGATTTTCCTATAATTTTTTCTCAATCATAGGAAATCCATTACATAAAATCATCATATATAAAAAAATTAGAGGAGGATCATCACTGAAATCAATGTAAAAAGAAGACAAACTACAAGGGAACGATTTATTTTGGACCACTCCTAACTCTTTGACTTCCCTTCATATGTATCAAATCGTTTGGAATTTGGTTCAAATTCCTTCTGATACCTTTGGAACTATTTTTAAATTCATTAAAATATTTAAAATCTATTGAAATCCTTTGGAATCCCTTGAAAATGATTTAACTTCCTTTGAATTTCTCTGATATTTCTGATATAGTTAGAAATCTGTAGAAAGCATTATTTGAAGATCCCTTGAGAAAACGAAAAAAAATTATTTCACACTTAAAGCGTCCTAGGAATCCCTCATATCTTGCAAAATTCTTCTAAATTCCTTCATATATTTGAAAATGCTACAAAATGCTCAGACATCCCTCAGTTGAATCTCTTACATTTTCTTGTAATCTTCTATAATAACTTAAAATCTGCAAAATCTGTTAAAACTGTCTCAATTCTGTCATATGACTTGAAATCTTTAAAATCTTCGAAAATACCATTGAATTTTATTTCCTAAAATTCTCTAAAAATTGGTTGGAATCTCCTAAAATCCATTGAAATCTTCAGAAACCGTGAAAATTCAATAAAATATGTAGAAATCATTTCAAATCCGTAGAAATTTTTGGTGATTTCATAAAATCTTTTAAATCTTGTTAAATTTCTTGAAGTACCTTCACATTCCTTGAAATGCGTAAATTCGCTAGGTATTTTAGGAGATTTTGTTTAATTTCTGAAGTTTTCCAGAAATGCCTTAACAATCTAGCTTTATATCTTCAGAAATCCTATAATATTCTTCAAAATATCGCAAAATTCCATTGCGTATTTTCAATTAACTTAGTATTTTAAATTTTTCAAAAATTTTGAAGTTCCATCGTATTCCCTGAAATTGTAAAAATCCATTTGAAAAAGTAGAAATCATTCTGAATTATGTGGCATGTTATAGTTGTTTAAAAACAGAAAATAATCAAAATCCATGCTAATCGTAAAATTGATAAAATCATACATACATTATGTAAATATACATAAAATGTTGAGAATGGTTTATGAGAAATAAACAAATCACTTGATCTAATATCTTCGTTTTTTAAACATTTTTAATATTTGAACTTCTTCAATAATTTTTTAATTATGGAAACCTCAGCAGAGATAACATTGGATCAACAACAGTCTGTTTTCAAGGAATCTTTTGTCAATCTTCAAGTAAATATTGATATACATTTTCATATGAAAGCTTGTTTAATGAAGTATATATCACGAAATGGAAGAAAAAATAACTTGGGCAAAAATATCTTGTCACACTCTGAAGATATTTTTGAAGAAATTCAATTTTGTGGACCCACCGTTATCTTTGCTAAGGCTTTAAATATAAATACGAAACGAAGACTTCAAATATATATTATATTATGTTTTGAATTTTGATTATAATGCAAAAATCTACTGCACAAAGAAAAATGTGCACAAAAGATAGTCATGTTATTTGGTTTTCATACCTAACATAAGTGCTTCCGATCTCACCTATTTGTTATTCATAATAGATAAGAATATTAAAAAAAATTTTCTTAAAATTTAGTGAACAGTAGAAAAAAGCAAATTCAAATATGTAGTGAAAATTTACATCCGCGTTTCGACACACCTAAAATTAAATAAATTATCACTCAGAGAAAAAGTTGTCTTGAAACAAAAACATGGTCCGCTTGCCTGTTTTGTTTTGAACGACTTTAATATCTTTTTTACATAATCAGAATTATTTGGCTGCAAGGTTAGGTAAAGTTTGTAGCAAATAGATAATATTTGCTGAAAAAAGATTCTTCTTGAGACGAGTGAAATTTCTTTTAGCTTTAAATTAAGAAGGAAATTCTATTTGTATCACGAAGTATCATTCTGACACAAGTGACAATTTCTCTGAGTGTATATTATAAGCCAGAGTAACTTTCAGTAAATTATATTGTTTTATTCAAAAAAACTAAAGATTCCTCATATTAATTTTGTTTTCTGTTAACTTCGGGGGCTTATCATAAAATACATGATATTTAAACTTACTGAAATCCCTGCCGATAGACAGAGTACAGTTTTCTTTTCCTCAGAATATGCAAATCTTCGGTTAGACATGACCTAATCGTTCGATGATATTCGGATAGGGTAATTTGTACGATTATGTACAGATACAGTTTTCTTTTAATCAATAAATATGGATTGTTATAATTATTTCAAAGCTGGTTTATGCGTAACGAGTAGAGATGTGCAACATTTTTAAAAATCCGAACACGACGGGTCGGTGTTTTTCAGATCAAGTCGAGCCAGTTTGGGTTTACGGTTCACAACTCGGCCCGAAAACCCGAACACTGGCTCGAAAGTTGAATGAAAAAATGTCCTGAAGTTTCTGGTAATTTCCGGTCACTTCGGCGATAATTTATGTTAACTCACTATGAATTATCGAAATGTTCATGAAATTTCAAAAAATTTCAAATTCTACCATTTTGCATTTTGAAATTCTTTCTTTCCTTCAGCTATCATATACTTATTTCTGGTATATATTTTGTTATTTTGTAATACGCAATCACTATAATTTTTTTGATATAATAATGACGCATTACATACTATACTATACGTAGGCTATCAAGGTTGAGAAAGAATCTGATAAAATGTTTCAGAGGGTAAATTTGTAAATACAAACTTAACACATAATTGAACAGCTGGGTAAGGCAAAACATGCTTTTACTTAACACCATTACAAAATTTCATAAATTAATGAAGTAATTAAAATTAAAATTTATCACACTCACTTGATTCAGAAACCAAAAGCTTATAATAATGCGAATTAATAAATCTTCAATAAATTTTAAATAATAAATGTAATTCAATATATGTATATTTTTTCTCTGCTGTAACTCAAATCTTTACATTATCGTTCTTTATCAGAATTTTGTAAAGCTTTATTATCTTGATTTTTAGTCTTTTAATTTCCTTTTTTATAAATGTAGAAGAGATTTTTGTATAACACTTCAGTTGTGTTTAAATCTACAGTTCTATGGTCAACTACAAAGGATTTTATTTTCTAACTTTTCATTCCGTTAATTAAGTTCGTAGGAATATACAGAGTGCACACTGAATTGAACAAATTTAATTAAGTTAAAATTTGAATTAAACAATTATGGCGAAATACATTTCTCCATATAATTGCACATTTGATAAGTTTCAAAAATTTTATTTTATGAATGTACGTTCACTAAATCTGTAATATTGATCAAAATTATTATTTCAATCAATACTGAATTTTTATTAAGTACACTTCAAATCTAAATTAGGAAAATTTTACTAATAACTAGGAAAAATATATTAATTAAATTAGACAAATGTAAGTCAGCTCGATTGAGTTGAAAATTACTAATTCGATCAATGCGAATTATTTACTAATTGGATAGTGGAAACGTACAATTTTCTAAGCAAAAATATATTGATTTATTTGTTTTGTCTATTTCATTGATTTTTTATTGCTTTTATGTTCTCAAATTCTTGAAAATGCGTATAATAAATGTTTATGCATATAAAATTATCTACTTTAACATCACCATCGCTTTACTTTTCTCATATTTTCTATAAGAATTTGAATTGCAGCATGCCCATTATGAAACACCATTAATGAATTAAAAGAGGTATTGAAAAATGTGAAATGAGTGAGAAAAAATTATTATTTTTCCTGAAAAAAGAGGCTTTAAATCTTTCATTGAATTATTTATAATTATGATGATATAATAGGCCATGAATTTACATAATATGCATAAAAATGTAATACATGCATTTTCAAAACATTGAGAACACGCAAACAACAACAAATGAATAAAAAAAGGAGACCTTCAAATTATATATGATTAAACATTTTTTATTTTATGATTAAAATGGTACAACTTAAAATATTGTGCGCGTTCAATTGTGAAAATCGTTTTTCAATGTCCCTGCTAAACATATCAATTTAAAGAAGTTTATAGTAATGGTAAACGTGACAAATAGAAAAATTTAATATAAGAACCCAATTGTGTAACATTTTTCACTGTGTTGAAACAATAAAGAGGCAATGTGAAACTTGTAAATAGATCCACATGATTCGGCATCTACTACGTTATATTTTCCAACACGTGTTTCCACTTCAAATAAAAAAACAAAAATTATTTGCATTATCAATGTATAAGCTCGAAATTTTTTTTACTACTCCCTTATTAAAGTGTTCAAATTTTACTATTCCATTACTCAAAAGTTCCATTACTAATTCTATTATTATCATTTTCACTAACTCAGATTCAGAGTTTTTTCAAAACTAGTTTTCTAGAATGTATGGAAAAAATATTGGTTTTAGAGAAAAATGTCGTCAATAAAAGTTGCAGGTCTTCAAAAAAATACATAATCATATATTTTTCATCGGTCCAAATTTAGGAATTTCAAATATTGTGACCCTTCAAAGCTTATTCCTTCCGAAAGCGTCGGAAATAATATGCCTAATTAAATCATTAAAAATTAATGCCTTTCCAAAACTGACATTTGCCATAATAAACTGTCAAATTGGCAGGACACAAAAAACCGCAAGGGTTTATCTACTAAAATATTCATTACGACACAAAGAAGAAATTCCTTGGGGAAAAAATCATTTCCTACAATGAAGATAGGTTTAAATAAAATTATGATTGTTGACGCAACATTATCTCAGCTGCCGCTTTACCTGTAAATACATAACGGAAAGGTATCGACTTCAAACGTAAGGTATATTTTGTTTTATATTTCGATTATAATGCAAAAATCTACCGAAAACGTATTGTATTTCGATAAAATTTGAGCACATCAAATAGTGATAATATTTTCGTTTGATACTGAAAATAAGTTTTTTTATCTCACACATTTATTATTCATAATATCTCACCAGAAATTTGTCCAGTCGTGCTCAGTGTTCAAAATATCGTGATCATAAGATTCATAAGCCAGAATGATTTGCAGTACATTTTTCTACTTCATTCAAGAAAATTACACATTTTTTTACATCGAAATCTTCAAACTATTGCACCTCATCTTTTAGATCGCTACTTCCAATATTATAAAAAATGGTTGTACGGTCTCAAATGTGCATCGATTTTCTTGTTTGGCAATGAAATAGATTACACCAGATTGAAAATATAAGAGTCTACAAATAAATTTGTTCAAATTTGGAAATCATCGATCTACTGAATAAAAGTTCCGAATCAATGGCGAAGATATGGGAATCCTTTGAAATCCGAATGCATAAGGGCCACTCCGAGCCACTCTCCAGTATTGCGATCTATTTGTACAAGAAATTTTAAATCGTTTTTCTTATCAATTACGCGGAAAACATGCCCCTTGTTAAGTGTTAGTGGTGCTCCGTCCTTTCCTGGAAGCCTTATACCGAGTTTTCTTCCAGTTAACAAATCTTTCTTAACTTCAACTCGGTTGTTAAATACGTCAATAGTGATCCAACCAGCACGTGGTGGCTTTGGAATAGTATCAGATGGCCCTGCTTTTTGTCCCCATGGCCAGAATGAACAACCTACGCAATTTTTCAAAGAGATCAATTATGTCAAACGGAAAAAAATAATATAAGAATTTAGTGGGTACAGCATTGAAAGATATAATTAGAACAATCTAATACGGTTCCTTGGACTGAGAGGTCAAAATACCAGTTCTAAGTCAGGCCAAATAATGTTCAAAAAATGATGTTCCAAATATATCCTTAAATACCTCTAAAACATTCTATGTTTCCGAAACGTTATTTGGACTGACTTAGGACATTTTTGAAGCATTTTAATGAGGTTCTTTAATGTTTGTGACGTAAGCTGCTGATTTTAAAATCCCCAAAAAAAGTTTAATTTATATTTTTCTGCTAGAATCATCTTTTATTTTGCATCAGGCTTAACTTTCAAGTGTACTATCAAATCTTTTTTTTCAATAACTTAACTCCGAAAATAGTAATTTCCCGAAATTTCAAATTGAGGAAAATGGTGAATTGCCAAATTTTCGAATTCACAACGAAAAACATAATTTAGTGTTGGTTTTCTGTTGAAGTATTCTTTTTTTTATTGCTCTATTTCTCCCCAAATATACTGTTAAATCCTATTTTTGCAGAAATTTGAAAATGCGCCACTTTACCATTCTCGGGAATATAAAAATTCGGAAATTTGAAACTCTGATACTAAACATTTTCGGTAAGTTTACTTTCATTTGAAAATTTTTAATTTTATTCCTTAATATTTTTCAGAAAGCTTCTGTTGTAACAATTATTTTTATTTTTTTTTTAATTTGGGACTTTAAAAATTAGCCAAATTATGTTCTTAACGTTTTGCTATCACGCTATAATTTTTTGAGCTTCTTATACTTTTGATGGAAAATGTTAAATTAGGGGCGAAAGATAATAATATTTTAATTTACGAATTGTATACACTGTTTGTACCGGTAAAAAAATTGTTGTTACCGGTCACAAAAAATGATCGGTACCGAAATTAGGATTTATGGGAAGATTTTTGAAGGAATAAGTTTTGCTTCAAAAGATTACTTAAAAATGGTTAAGATTTCTATATATTGAAAGAAAGAATGTGGAAGAATTAAAGGAAATTATTTCAGTTTGTTAGGATTTGACTTTTTTTTTTTGAAAGAATCATCTATTTCAAAAGATATTTATAATTTTCAGAAATTTTAAATTTTGATTTCAAATAATTAATTTTAGGAGAATATTGAAAAAGATATGAAAACATCCAGAAAGGTTCAAACCAATTTTAAAAGAATTCAAAGATTTTAAAATAATTTTTTTAATTCTGTAGAATCTTTCAACATTTTGAAAAATTTCAATCATTTACAAAAACATTTGAAAAGTTTAGAATTTTTGAAAAACTTTTGAAAATAGTTTGAATTTTTAAAAGATTTTAATACATTTGAAGGAAAAAAGTCGTGAGACTCAAAAATATTCTCGGGAATACGGACATTTTTCACACTTACCAACTAAATCCAGATAAACCAAAAAGGTAAGAGCCAGAAAGCAGCTAGCAATTTTCATTTCTTCCACGTTGATTTCTTGAACAACGAAAAAGGAATTTTGAAGATATTCACTGCTGTTTATACACAAAATTTGTTATCTGCTTAGAATGTGTTGTAAATGGAATAAAGTGTTTGATGTGACTTTCAGACCTCAACAGGATTAATAATTATCATGAACATTGATAAACATTCTATTTACTTTCCGTTAATTACGCATTATGACAATATCACGTGAAACTAAAGTGTGAGAGCAAGACAAACTGTTTGTCATGAAATAAGGTGTAGGTTTCAACGCAAAAGATACATAATGACATTGAATCGGATGACTAAGATTACGATTATTGGAGACAGTAGGGCGTTTTGAAAAAAAAGTTTGTATTTCTTTTTCCTGGAAGTCTGAAATATTGCTGCTGGACGGTACTTTTTTTAAATAAAAACTTTCACATATGGCAGATATCATGGATTAATATTGAAATGCTGAATATTGCTTATGATCACATGCTGTATTTTTCAATGTTTCTGAATGTTTTAATTAGTGTGTGAAACGGAAGTTCTTCACAAACTTTGAATTAATCGTCGTCGCTATCCTCATAAATTACAGGCAACATTTTATGTTGTACGAACAGTTTGCTCAATATTTCTGCTGATCGACCGATTTTCGACAAATATCGAGCATGGGATAGATAGTAAATTACAGCATCAACATGTGAGCAGCAATCGATTGTACGATTACCATTTGCAAACGCACAACAATATCGTTTAATTCCTTCAAAACCAATGGAATCAGGCATGTATTCAACAAAACACTCATAACGCCGACGATTCATATGACGTGATTGAACTTATACTTTTAAAAATGTTTCCGTTTCACACACTAATTAAGACATTCAGAAACTTTTGAGAGTACAGCATGTGATCATGAGTAATATTCAGCATTTCAATATTAATCCTTCATATCTGCCATCTGTGAAGGTTTTTATACAAAAAATGTACCGTCCACATCAATTAAAAATCTGAGGAAAATTCGAAAGTTAACACGTGATTGAAAAACCAATGCAAATCCCTAAAATATTTTGAAATCCTTGAAGATTCAATAAAATCTTTTTAATCCCTTAAGATTCTTAGAAATACCTTAAAATCCTTGAAAATTCAATTTAATTAATTTTTTAAAGTTCATTAGAAATCCTTCAAAAATTAACCATAAAATCATGGACAATCCTACAACATCTTTGAAAATTCCTTGAAGTGTATGAAATGTCTTGCAATTGTTTGGCTCTTAAATCTTTTGAAATGCTTGGAAATTCTTTGAATTCTCTGGAAATTTTACAAAATTCTTTGGCATTTCTGACAATTTGAAAAAATTTTGAGAGTCTGTTGAAACAGTTTAATATGAATCTGCTGTTTATACTTCTCTATTTTTCATATCATTTCTTTCAACATAAGTGGTGAGGCCGGGCCTCCATGGCTAAAATGCAATCTTATGCCTAATGATATTTATTCAAAGCTTTGTGGTTTCTATGTGTACTTTTATTGGCAGAGCGCACACAGAAAAAAATCAAGTTTCATTTTGGACAAAGAAACGGCTTAATGTGATGAAATTACACCATGAGTGGTTCATATTGAGCAATACGAATATTGAAAGTAATTTAATAGTTATTCAATTTTTACATGGATCAACAGGGCCAACATAACAGAAGTTTAAAATTAGCTTGTACGAAAATGAATTGAAACAAAATTGAATTTTAGAATATCAGGAAGAATATACAGCTTATTATCTGTAGATTGATGTCCTAAATTTTTAAATCTAAGATACTACACGGTAAAATACCTTTTTCTTGATATGGTTGAATTTAGATTCACATAAAGCCATCATCAATTGATCGACATTGATTAAAATTTACAGAAATATGATTTTCTTATCAATATTTACGTATAAGAGTTTCTCGTTTCTCGAAAAATAGCAGCAGAGAGTTGGATTCGAATTTATAAAAAAGATTATTACTTTTATTCATTATATCATGTAAAGCCACATTATACTAAATAATATACTGTTTTTATTTCAAATTGTCGGAATAAAGCGTTGTAAATAACTGAATAAAACTACAACTCGTATAGCATTATTTCTAAAACTATCTTAATTCCAATACAATCAATACACAGAAAAAAAATCTGAAATATTTACTACTTTTTTTAATTTTAAGAACTACATTTTTCTAATTGATATTAAAAGAGTTATATATAGCTAAAGACAAAAACCATCGAATTTTTATTTTCACCTATTGAAATTTAAAAATTAGCAACCTCTGAAACTGATTGAATTCAATTGAATTTAATCATTTTAAAGAAGCATATAGAGCTGTACATCTGAAATTAGTTTTATCTGGTTAATAAGACCAACGTTAAAAACTCAAGATTAAAAAATTGAAAGCATTTTTGATTAAGCATTCAAAAATCAAGAAACCTAAAAACAAATGTTTGGGAATTTGGACTTTTTAAGCTAAACAACGTCAGTTTCAGGGCATCCAAAATTTAAATATTTCAGGATTGTGTATTCAGAACTACAATTTTCAATTGAAATTATAGACATTTTAAGGATGATAAAAATTAACAAAAGGTGTCATATTACGTAGTATCGGATGAAATTTGAAGTGATTGTATGGATATCATTATTAAAAAATAAGACTTTTGTACAAAAATATATATGCACTGTCATTGTTAGCGGTCACAATTGAACAATTTGAAATACTGTAAACACTCAAAGTTTAATCATTCTAAAAACGTTAAAAATTATATGCTTATTCAAACTGTTTAAAATTGAACAAATCCAAACTTCGTTCAAAATTGAATCATTCCTGAATAAGAATCTTGTAGCTTAGTCGTTAAAATTAATAACTTTTTAATCGAGCATCACGCTTTTTTAAATTCATTATTTTGATTTAAAGTGAATAAATGATCTCAAAGACTATCATACGCAATCTTTTACAATCTAGCAAATCTTAATTTTTTTGTTGTATTTTTCTTCATTTCCTAGTAAAAAAGAAAAAAGTGAAGGTAAGTCATAAAATCCTGTATGAGCGGTTGCCGATTTTTCCATGCTGTAGATTCTCGCCTGAATTACTTTTAATTAAATGCAAGCAGCATTAGTTATCGTTTTCTTTGAATTGAACTTAATCGAAATTTCCGCTAATAGCAAAATTTATGAAATCAGATATAATGTAGTTTCACATAAAATGGTGAAAATGGTTAATAAGTTATAGAAAAATCATTTTGTGCATCATTTCCACTTTTCAAGCATTTCTAAAGTATCAATGTCTTCAATCATTCTTCAATTATTGAAACACCGGCAATGATCACATTGAATCAACAACAATCTTTTTTTAGGAACCTTATAGCAAACTGTGAGTACATATTGATATATTTACTTTTTTATATGAAAGTTTGTATAATGAAGCATATGTTACGAGATAGAAGAACAAATCACTTGGGAAGCAATCTCTTATCATATTATGAAGATGGATTCAAATAATTTTGTTGTTGTTGATCCAACGTTATCTTTGCTGACGCATCAATTATAAATACAAAACGGAGAGCTATTGACTTCAGATATATGGTATATTATGTTTGAAATTTTGTATTATAATGCAAAAATCTACTGTACAAAAAAAACTGTCCACAAAAGATTGTTTATTATTATTTTTTCGATCTCACACATTTTTTATTCATAATAGATAAGAATAATAAGAATTCTTTTTTTAAATGTAGTGAATGAAAAAGATTCGAATCTACAAATAAATTTGTTTCAATTTGGAAACCAGCGATCTGATGGATTATAATTCAAAATCTTCGAGGAAGTAGGGGCAATCTTTCAAATTCTGGAGTCATCGGGGCGACTGCTTTCCACTCGTCAGTAAAAGAATTTGTTTGCACAATAAATTTCAACTTGTGAGAACTAACATTCACGCGAAAAACAAACCCCTCGTGGAATCGTATAGCCACTCCTTCCTTTCCCGGCAGCCTAATAGCAATATTATCTCCAGTAATAAAATCTTTCAAAACTTCCACTTCCTTGTCATGTGTCATCACAGTGACCCAATTGTCAATTGGTGGTGCTGTATTTTCATGTGACCCTTCTCCTCGTTGCCATGATGATGAACCTACGCAATTTTTCAAGGCGTTTAATCATGCAGAACGGGAAAAAAATAATATAAGAGCACGGTCATCACAAGATACAAAGACAATATTAGAACAACCTGAAAACGTTCCTTGGACTTACAAGACAAATACCTTATTTGAACGTTCCAAAAGCAGTCCTAAATCAGGCCAAATAATTTTCTGAAAAAGTTTCATGTTTCAAATAGGTCTTTAAAACGTCTCTGGAACATTCTATGTTTGAGGAACGTCATTTGGACTGACTGAGGACGTCTTTGATCCGTACTGATGATTTTCTTTAATGTTTGTTCCCACTGGGTGTACCTGAAACTAGGCTTAAGCGGCGTATCCTTAATTCTGTATTTCAAACGCGAAACAGCTTCTTCTAGCTTTTGCATCTGTAGTTCTACAAGATTTACTTGCAAACTCTTATATTTTTGGCATAGAAGAGGCTAACATTGCATACGAAAATGCAGAATTGAGGTAGCCTCGCGTTGCCCCACATGGGATGCTTAGACCCGGGTTACGATATTTTCTTATTGGAATCAAATTCCTGATGCTAAATCATTTTTTCTACCATCGGGCTTATGACGTTATGATAAAGTTCATACCCCTCTATTTAACACTAGGCGTACCGGACTGACCGGGCCCCCCTCTGGGTACCGTGAGCCGTCATTTGACGGTCATCTATTTTTTCGTATTTAAAGCTTAAATAAAGTAATACATTGTGATGTTTTTTTTGTTACGTAAATTGCTTCAAGTATATTTCAATTCTTACAACTGCCATAGTCACCACAACTGATGGTGCACTCACACCTTTGGCACACTTCACTGTTACTCACTCGTACAATGCCATCAATTGACAAGTCGCGAAACAAGCAGGTGAACAATACAATATTTGGAAAACGCATTAACAAAAAATCTCGAAATCGAGATAAGCATTCAAAGGGGCGAATAAATGAAAATCATGAAGC
This sequence comes from Andricus grossulariae, assembly GCA_011634705.1. Classification (NCBI taxonomy): domain Eukaryota; kingdom Metazoa; phylum Arthropoda; class Insecta; order Hymenoptera; family Cynipidae; genus Andricus; species Andricus grossulariae. The sequence goes on from JAABKJ010000755.1 coordinate 24,860,611, forward strand.
GCGAAAGATCAACTCCAAAGATGACGGACATAATCAAAATATAATAATGATGATAATTAATAAAATAATAATAATAATCGCAACTTTCGTAAAGAAACGTGACAAAGATTTCGATACGAGATCAGTTCAAGCTAAGAAGACCCAGGCATAGACATACCAAGAACGAGGATATGAAATTGATGAGAAAAATATTACTCTGTATCACAAATTCAATCTCAATACCAGCAGATCCCGAGTTCAAAAATATTTTCAGGAATATGGACGTTTTTGTTACACTTACCACCCAAATCCGGATAAACCGCAAAGGTAAGAACCAGTAAGCAGCTAGCGATCTTCATTTCTTCCACGTTGATACCTTGAACAAGAAAAGAGGAATTTTGAAGATATTCGCTGCTATTTATACTCAATATTTATCATTTTCTTGGAAGTGGGTTCTATAGGAAGGTGAAATTTATCATTTTTACTCACTTACAGAAAAAAATTAATATTGACATTAAGGAACATTTTATTCACCATCCGTTAATATCGTATCATGAAAAATTCACATGAAACTTAAGAAATGAAACAAGACAAAGAAATTTTTGTCATATCACAGAGTGTAGGATTTGACAACAAAGATACATAATGGCATTGACTGGAATGACTAAGATTATGATTATTGTAGACAGTAGGTCAAGATCACAAAGAATTATATTTTTCTCGTTATTTTCAAGCATAGCATTTTTTTGTGTGATCCCGGTGAATAATAAAAGTGTATACTATAATAGTATATCTATGCCGTATATACCTCATCAAAAATGATCTTATGTTTGCGCATTTAGTTTAAAATACTGTAAGTAATATAATGTTTGATATAGTCCATACTGCATAAGCACTTATGTCATCATAGTATACAAATTTTACTGTTCACCCAGAGTAGAAAAAAATTATTGTCTTGAAAATAAAGAGGAAAATAAAATTTTTCGTGATTTTTAACATTGCCTGTAATTTAAACTGAGTTTGCGAAAATAACATAATTTTTGGTGATGTTGATATTTCATATGAATTTATATTATCATAGTATATAACTGTAACTGTTCACACGGACTTGAAGATAAATTATTGTTTTGAAAATAACATAAGATAAATTTTAATGAGGTCTATACAGCCTAGGCACTTATATAATCACATTGTACAACTTTTACCATTTTTTACCATTAAGGCTCTTTAAGAAAAATGAGCTCACCTGTCCTTTAAACCTACAATAAAACTGAAAATATGGCCAAAATTAGAAAAAGTGTAATTAATTTCTGAAATTCAATCTTGAAAGTCAAATATTCATTTGAAAAAAATGCTTATTTTTAGTGAAAACTGTTGAAGACCAAATTTTAAAAAATATATTAAATGAGTTCTAAATTACTGAAATAGAGAATATCTTTAAAATACAACTTCATACCTATTATCATAAATGAAAAAATGTCAGCCTGGTTTTTATTCTGAGGACCTTAAGGAAAGAAAGCTCTTCTTTTTTTTTGAACTGCAAAAGCTAATGATGAATGATACACCCAAAAACCTCAAAAATATCACTCTTTCCTTCTCGGTAAATATGTGTCTCAATACGAAAAATTATTTCCCATAAATTTCCTTCCTGTAGGAATAGATTTTCCCGAAGTTTGAGTACCATCAGGGAAGTTTGGTTTTTTAGGTAAAGTAACCTAAGAAATAATAACCCCAGGCCTCCTTCGATATCTATAAAGGTTCCCATCGCGAGACCTTTCTGCTTTAGTTGTCGTTCGATCAGGCTTACTGCTCCACTTAGGACGGTCTCGGTCAAGTTGTTAGCCCTATAGGCGTGATGTTCCTTGTGAAGTAGCCTACTTGACAAGACCTTGTCGCGGATATTTCTATCCAGATGTTTTTCCACTTTTTTGAGAAGGAAAGATGTAATGCTGATGGGACGGAAATCCTTGGATGAAGTGTAACCGATCCTGCCTGCTTTCGGAATGAAGACTACTCTCGTACCTCTCCATGCCGTTGGAACATATATCAGCGTTAGACTAGCCCTAGCAAGTCTCCCGAGCGGTCCTATGATGATCTATGATGGCGATTCGAACCAGGAGAATTGTAAGGACCAAAAGACTCCCGGGCCCACCCGATCCTGGGGGGAGAAACAATCTCGTTGGCTAGCCGCCGTTTCAGATCAAACTGGGCCACAGGCTGCATAGGTTACCTCTGAGATGTCGCCCCCTTCTTTTCAGACCTCATGAAGCCCGGAAAATTTGCCTTGATCAGGTGAACCAAGGTCACCTCGTTCGACGCTGAGTATTCCTTGTCAGGCAATTTTAGTGTGCCTAGAATAGCATTTGGAATTCGAGAAGGCAGCTTGTCCAGTCTGGCGCTCTTTGCTTCTTCCTCGATGTCTGCGCAAAAGTTGGTCCAGCTTTCTTGCTTTGCCTTACGTATGGCACCCCTGTATTCATCTGTTATCGTCGGAAATAAGGTACGTAGTTCATCCGTTTTGCCAGTACTGGCACTTCTAAACCTGTATCTGGTTTCCTTGCGAAGCTCTTCAAGTTTCCCGTTCCACCAGTGTGTATCCCCAGCCTTTCGGACTCTTGTGGGTTGAAGATTACTTTCATAAGTAGATTTGATGCCTTTCGTGAGAATCTTGGCTGCCATCTCCAGAGTGTCCACGTCTGTAATTGACCTGAGCACCTTCGAGAGTGCACTCCTTAGTTCCGTGGAAAACTGGTCCCAGTCTGCTCTTCTTGGATTTCTGGCCCACTTAGGGCCCACGGGTACAAAGGATTCCAACTCGAACTCAATCTTTGCGTGATCTGAGAGAGTGGAGAGTGGGATCGTCTGGGACACTCCACTTTTTGACATTATCTCTTAAATTAGCGGCACAGAGAGTGATGTCGATGACTTCCTCCCTGACCGAGCTACGAAACGTCGGGGTACTCCCCGCGTCAAGAATATCTAAATCAGTAGTGATTAGGTATTCCGGTAGGTAATGACCTATTGAGTTAATGTCCGTGCTGCCCCACAAAGTATGGTGGGAATTAGCATCGTAACCTAGCAGAAGAGGAAGCCCCCTTACCTTGCAGTTATCCACCAGTGCATGTACATTTACTGGTGGGTTGGTATCGTTATCATATGGAAAGTAGACCATTCCTATGACTAGCTTCCCTATTCCTTCAAGATCTGTGGCAATCATCATCAGGTCTCTCGAACATAACTCTCGCAGCGGGATAATTTCGATTTCCTTCGCCATTATGCAGACTCTTAGTTTGGCCGTCTTGGAGTGCCTGTAATAAAAATTATTCTAAGTTTTCTAAATTCTTCTGAGTTCTCTAAATTGTTTGGAAATTTTGTGAATTTCTTAAACTACTCTGAGTTCTTCGAATTTCCACGACACCACTGAATGTTTTAAAACTGCTTTTTAATTATCTTGGAATCATTGAAATACACATTGAGTTAGTTTGAACTCCTTCTTTTGAATGTTTTTAATTCACTTAAGATCTTTAGAATAGACGTTAAATCACTTTAACTTTTTTCGAATATTTTGAATCCTGTATGAATACAAAATATTTGAGAGAATTCAAAAGAGTTCAGTAGAATTCAGATAATATGGAAGAATAGAAGAAATTTGAAATAATTAATGATGTATTGTAGAGGTTTTAAGTGAGTTTGAAGAAACTTCAAAAGAAGTCTAAGGAGTACATGTGAATTCTAGGTATTCGTTCGAATTCTACAGAATTCAACATATTCGATGAAAGATAAAATAATTCTACATGTATACTAAAGATTTTAAGAGAATTCAGAAAATTCAAAAGATCTAAAGGAGTTCAGAGTAACTTGAAATGTATTTTAATAATTTAAAGATAATTAGATATCAATAAAAGAATTCAGTGGTCTCGTGAGAATTAAAAAATTCAGAACAGTTCAAGTAATTCAGAAATTTTAAAAAGAATTCAGATAATTAAAAAAAAGACAGTACAAAAGAATTCATAGAATCCGAAATCTTTCAGAGAATTGAAAATAATTAGGATATTTCAAAATTTATAAGAGAATTAAAATAATTCAGGAGAGTTCAAGGGATAAAAAAGATTCGGAGAAAGTTATAACAATTCATGGTTTATGGTAAAGATTTGAAGACAATTAAAGAAAAACTTTATTTCTGAAAAAATCGTCTGAATTCTACAGAGATTAAAAATATTTGAATATGAGTAAAATAATTCAACGTGTATTCTAATGATTTAAAGATAACTGAAAAACATTAAACAATTTCAGCAATACCGTGAATTCAACAAATTCAAAACAGTTTAAGAGTTCAGAAAATTTTGAAACAATTCAGAGAATTAAAAATAATTCAGAGAATTCAAAGAATTTGGAAAAATTCAGAGAATTCGGAAGATATCAAAGAATTGTGTAAGAATTCATAGAATTGAGATTAATTCAAAGAATTAGGAAGAGTTGAGAAAACTCGGAAGAATTCACAGAGTGCAAAGGAATTCACAAACTTCAAAAGAATTCACTGAATTGAAAAAAAAAAAATTAGCATTTTAAAATAATTTACAGAATACTGAAGAATTCAAAAGGTTTCAGAGAACTTAAAAGAGTTCAGAGAATTTGAAAGAATTCAGACAATTGAGAAAAATTCTGAAGAATTCAGAGAATATTAAAAGATTTCAGGGAATAGTGGGAGAATTCAGAGAATTAAGAATAATCTAGAGAATTCAGAAGAATTCAGAGAGTGCAAAAGAATTCATAGAATTCAAAAAAGATTACAGAGAATTTGAAATTCAGAGAATACAAAAGACTTGAAGCAATTTAAAATAATTTAAGGTAAACTGTAAATGTTTCGAGATAATTGCAAATAAATTCAAAAGAATTCAAAGGAGCACAAGTGAATTCTAAGAATTCGTTTAAAATCTACATTATTAGAAATACTCGGAGAAAGTTAGAATATTTCATTGTGTATTCTAAAGAAAACGATATTTTTGAAGAATCTCGAATCTCGGTTGCCGTGTGAAGTTGCACCATTGACATTCACACCCTCCTGCAAATTTAAAATTACTCTTTTGCGCACCCACCCTCATCAGTGACACATAGACTGTCGTCCATCTAACCCATGCTTCCGATTGGTTAATCTTTAATTGTTAATTACTCATTAATTATTAACTTTACAACACATTTTTATTATTATTTTTCATTATTATATAAAAATGTACCATGAGTACTGGGACACCCTGCATGACTTTTGTTTGGCAAATTTTGCGAAATTTTGCGTATTGGCTTAGATAAACGCAAAAAATTATGATTTTATGGTTTTCTCATGGTTTCATCATGAAAATTCTATAAATTATCAAGATTTGCGTTCATTAATCACATGCTTTATAGTTTGGTCATTCCTTCTCGTTAAAAATTCAAATGTTTTGTTAAAAATTCATCTTTTTGGGTTAATAATTCCTCTAATTGGCACAAAACTGAACTACGTAGTTGAAAATTAACCTTCTTGTGCAAAATTTGTAATTATTATTTGTAATTTATTAAAGTCCGTATGGCCAAGTAGCCCTCTAAGGAACAAAAATATACATAGTATTATTCTTAAAACTAAGATCATGGCCTAGCAACTGTATATTTGTATTAAAAAGTAAATTAATAGTTTCTATCAATATTAAAGTAAGAAATATACATAATATATACATATGACAATTTGATTGAAAATTCTTCTTCATAGTTCACTTAATAATGTGTATTGGTTGACAATTCAACTCTCTTGTTGCAAATTCAAATCCTTGCTTTGAAATTTGACCTTTTTTGATCAAAAATGCAACCGTTTGGTTGAAAATTAATTTATTTTGATTGAAATTCAAAAAATTTTTCAAACTCATCATTTATGATGAAAAATTAAACTGCTTTGTTGAAAATTAGTATTTCTGGCTTCAAATTTAAACTATTTGGTCGAAAAGTCAACTTTTTTACTAGAAATTTAATCTTTTTAGGTTATTAATGCAACTGTTTGATTTTTTTGTTGACTAGAAACTTAAAAATTCGAATTTTGGTTTAGAAATCATCTCTTTCAGTTACATAATGCAGCTATATGCTTCAAAATTCATGTATTTGGTTGAAAATTTGACTTTGTCGGTAGAAAATTCATGCTTTTGTTTGAAAATTGAACCATTCGATGAAAAATTTAAGTATTCTGTAAAAATCGTAATTGTAATACTTTGATTCGAAATTGTATGAAATTATAGCATTATAATTTAAATTTCATATACAATACCCTGAATTATTTTATTCAAAATACTTTATTCTCCCATTTTTGTGTAGTCCGAAATTTGAAATATTTTAGGCCTTGCTTTAGTTGTTTTCAAAATATGTATATTGTTTTGAATATTAAGCTAAAGAATATAACTATGTGAAGTTAGTTCAAATGTTTAAGAATTGAAAATTATGGAAAATTTATCCAAATGAACTTTTCTGCACGATAAATGTCTGATCGTTTGAACATATAAATTATTGAATTTTTATCATCTTTCACCTTTCTATCATTTAAATCTGAAGTTTTTTGAACGTGAAATTCTCAAATAATTAAATCTTCAAGGCCTGGAAACTAAAATTATATACCTTCATAACTTTAAGTCTGGGAAAATTTGTTTCGAAGTTTCTTAATTTTTAAATTGTCTATCAAGAGCGTCACAAATTTCTTAATTATGGTACGTTATTTTAGTGTTCTTAACGAGGTAAACCTTATATAAAATGTACAGTTCCTAATCTTTTTTTAAAATTATTGAATTTTTAAAGGCAATCCATTCTAACTTTGTCAGTTTTGAAGGTTTCATATTTGAATTTCACTATGTAAAAATTAAATTTGTTAGGTTTTGTGCGGATAGTATCGTCTTCAAAGATTGATGACTCTTTCAGTATCAATTAAAAAAAAATTTTATTGAAATTAAAATAATTATATTTTATTTAAATTCTTTAAATATTATCTCACCTTCCGATACCCTTTGAAATATTATAATATTACTTCAAATATTTTACGATCCGTTGAAATATAATGAAATACTTTGTAAACCCCATTAAATTCGATGAAATATGTTATGTTCTCAAATACTGGTAAATTTATTGAAGTACCTTAGAAGCTTCTAAAATCATTTCAAATCTTGTAAATCTTATAAGAATTTGTTAAAATGATTACAGGTTCTATAAAATCATTTCCAAACTTTGAAGAGCAATCTAAGCTATTCCAAATTTATTGAAAATCTTTTAAAATACCTTGACATTTTTTGAAGTTTTTGAACATTCCTTGGAATCTTTTTGAATACCCGAAAATCTTTAAAATCCTTTCAAATTCCTTCAAATTCGAGAAAACTATTCAAAATTCCTTGAAATTTTTTATAATACCCTTGAATCATTAAAATCACTTAATATCTTTTTATGTTCTTGAAATCTATTATATTATTCCTTGGAAATTCTTTAAAAACCCATGAAATTTCTTCAAATCCCTCAACATCATTAAAATTCTTGCAAATTCTTGGACCTTTTTTATGTATTTTGAAAGTTTTTTAGAATCCTATAGAACACCTAGAAATATTTCAAGACCTTTGAAAGTTTTTGTAATCCATTGAAATTTTTTGAAGCACTTGAAAATTTCTTTCCATCTCTTAAAATATTAAATGGTATCATATCGTATAGTATCGAATACCATTAAAAGAGATTGGCTGGATTTTATTATTTAAAAATGAGATTTATATTATAAAAAAACACGCAATGTCAATATTACCTGTTCAAAATGAACAATTTTCAATACAGTAGGCATTCATAAGTTCACTGTTCTAAAAACGTTGAAAATTATATGCCTAATTGTTCCAGCATTCTTTTGTTATAATTAAACGATCCGCGATGGTCTTTTGTGAATGGGATATGACTTATAATTTTTTTTTTTTTATTTGAGACTAAGGAATAATTCAAATTTCTTCTTGGAGCCGTTTTTTCTACCGAGGAATCTCTTCTTCTGTAAAATTTATAAAAGATCAGTCTGTCGTTCTAGATCTTTTCATTTTTCAATCTGGCGTTTTGTATCCATTTTGAAGACCATTTCATCGCTTTGTAAAACATCAAAAGACCAATTCGTCGTATGGTGAAAAAATGAAAAACTAATCAATCTTTTTTTTTCAAATTATACAAAATCATATAACCATTTAACACTTTCAAGTTTTTCGACAGTTTGCACAATTTAAACAAAACGACGGATTGGTTTTCAATTTTTTACAATACGGCGGATTGGTCAAGGAACATTTTACAAAACAAAGAAATGGTCTTTAAAATTTATAAGAAAAGGCAGCTTGGAGAATGAAAAGATATAAAATGACAGACTGGCCTTTTATAAATTTTACAAAAGAACAGATTCACTTAAAAGAAAACAAAAACGCTCAAACACCTCAAGTATAAAATGTAATTTTTTTACGAATAATACAGATAATTTATGGACGAATGACCTACCCTCCATTACTTCACTGAGCTTGATGTATCAAAATTACATGTATGTAATTTTCAGACCTAATGTAACATTCATAAGTTTTAGCATAATAGGCAGTGAGTTAAATATTATAAAAATTCCTTATCATTGAGACAGTACATTTGTAGATAACTTAAAAAATAGTGGATTAAAAGAGAGCAGATATTTATGAAAAATATATTGTTTATAAGACTGTGAATAATAATGGCTCGCGGTTCAAAAAATGTCGCGAGAGTAAAAAGTTTTATGGTGTGCCATAGAATGTTAGATTCATAACAAAATTGTATGATAATCTATTTTCTTTATTAGATACCAGGTGAATGAGTTTTAACTTGAATGCTTCAAATGGTATATTTGAGTTTTCAAGCTTTTGTGCTCTCTCAATCGGAATTGGTAAGATTTACCTAATTACTAGTGAAATTTTTCAGATTCGATAATGAGTAGCTTCGATAGTAGCTTTGATAGCAGCTTCGATAGATTCGATAATGAGCTTGGTAAAAAAATTATTTAGAACTGTATACAATAATTTAAAAAAAGTTATAAACAAGCAAAACGTGGAAAATATAAAAGTTCAACAAAATGATGCGATGGTGTAACATTCTCAAACCTACTGAAATAACAAGAAGGACATATTGTCAAATTTTGAACCCTACGTAGCCTGTCTCAATTATAAAATATTGCCTTCTGATTGGTTGAACAACATTACGAAAAATAAGAATTTTTCCCCATGTGGAAATTTTTCATGGCGCTATACAGTTTCAGGCAAGACTGCCACGAATCAATCCTGCTGCTATCTCAAATAACTGTACTGGCGCTGTCCGCAAATGTAACACTCGAATCGACTAGCCGCTAGACAGATTGTCTAGATTGATGAATAAAAATAATCAATTATTCAAACAAATCACTTGTTATAAATCATTACTCTCAGAATTGATTTTTACAATTAATTAAAAGGATAACAAAATTCTGAAGATAAAAAATTATAAAAAATATTATTGTTCCACATTTGAAGTTGCGAGAAGGATCGAGATTTTAACGTTAAGCCTCAGTATGTTCACATAATTATGTCCCAGATCTCTACGTCACTAAGCTATTTCATTTTATGTAAAATTATTTTAATTTCTCGTATGTGAGTTTTTATATATTTCAAAGTATCATAAGGATTTGAAAAACAGTGGAAGTATACCCCTAGCTGTAATTTTTTTCAAATCTACTATTTTTTCATCTCCTGATCAATAATATAAAAAATATATTTATTTTGAAACAAGACATAAGGCAATCAAATGAAAAATCATACATTTTGGGATCGATCACAATCAGATATTTGATTCTACTGTGTAGTTCAATCAAAAAAATAATAAACATCTTTTACAGAATATTGTTCGTAGTAATACATTTTCGATGCCTAAAGTGCTGACAATAATCATTTTTCATCAATTTAAGTGATCAAAAAATAACGTTCAGTATTTATTTAAACTATTATTATAATTAAAGAAATTATTTCTGTCAACATTATTATATTTTTCAGAATCACTATAATCTGATCAATTTTATTCTAAGTTCAAACAGTCATACTGCCTAGAATCTAGCTAAAATCTATACTATTATGGAAAACTATGATGGAAATCCTGGTTCTTTTTAACCCGAGAGCAAGTCTGAAAAAAAAATAATATACTTGAAATAAGTCCTTTTATTATTTATCATTATTCAGATAATATTTATTATTATTTACCTTCCGATACAAATGGCAAAGTTCTAGTCTGCCAGAATATTTATCCACACGGGTTAGAACCTTTAAATTAAATGGATTCTACATTAATAAATGATTATTCAATAATTATTCAGTTCTATATTGTTCTTATATTCCAATAAAAATTGAACTTATTTAGTTAGCTGCGTAAAAATGATTTGCCTTGAATGAACATCGGCCTGAATGAGTATGAAATTGAATGCCTAAAGAAGATTATTTTATTTTTACAGGTTTTCTTTATGAAAAAGATACTATTATGTATCTCTAAAACGCAATTAGTAACATTTTAATAATCAATAGTGAAATTTTATTGATTTTATCAGCGAAAAGGGAGCCACCAAAGATTAGTAGAAAATTACTGATTCGATCAAATGGGGTATTTGCTAATTCCGTAGTGGAAAGCAACTAGAAAAGTTTGATGAAATAACGCGATGGGATAACATTTCTAACTCTATTGAAATAATATGCTCACACTATTCAATTATGAAGGTGATGTAGCCTGCCGAAATCTGAAAATATCGCCTTCTGTTTATTTCAACAAAGTTAAGAAAAATAAAACGATTTCACAATCCTTATATTACAATGGATTAATGGACAAAAAATTAATTATACATATTTTCAATACTACTTCTCTTGATTTTTTAAACTGAAGTATTCTTGAATTAGAATCAAAAAATAATGTTATTGAAATGATTATTTTTCGAATTTATGCATCACGCTTCTTCAAGTTCATAATTTTTATCGAAATTGCAAAATTAATAAGATGAACATCAATACACACTTTTGACTTTATACGCGTGATATATTTTATGTTATATTTCGACTAAAATGCAAAAATATGCCAAAAACGTATTATATTTCGATACAATCTGTGCACATAAGATATTCATATTTTAATTTTTTTGATGCCGAAAGTAAGTTTCATCTGTCTAACATATTTTTTATTCATAATATCTCACCAGACATTTGTCCAAGTGTGCTAAGTGTTCAGAATATCGTAATCAGAAGCTTCGAGAATTCTTTTTCTAATTTTTTCAAAAGTAGGATAAAGAAATAAAAAACTGCGGTGAAAACTTTCATTTACTCTTCAATACACACAATATTAAGTAAATTATAACACAAGCCAAAGTAATTTTTTGAAGATTATTTTATTTGATTCAGGAAAATTACACATTTTTTATATAAACATTGTTTCTTGTTAATTTTGTGGTTTATTCATGAAATACGTGATATTGAAAATCACTGAAGTGCCTTCCGATAGCCAAACAGTACCGATTAAGTACCATTTGGTTTTTTCACATCAGAATCTTTAGACTTTTAAATTACATCTTTCAGATCGCTACTTTTAATATTATGGAAAGAAACGTTAGTACGGTACCCAAGTTACATCGAAGTTCTTGCTTGGCGATGAAATACATGGCCCAGATGGAAAATATTATAATCAAAAATAAATTTGTTTTAATTTGGAAATCCGCGATCCGATGAATAAAAATTCAGACTGTTTGGGCATATTCTGGATAATTTGCGTATGCTGGAGACATAGGGGCAACTGCGTACCACTTTAAGCTACCAGGATATAGTTGCACAACAAATTCCAAATTATTAATCTCATCATATACCCGAAAAATATGCGGAGCATGTGGCGATCTATGCTTTATCTTATTTTCTTTCATTCCATGAAGCTTAATAGCGATAATCTTTCCAGTTAACAAATTTTTCTGAACATCCACTTTGGGGCCGTATATTGTATTCACAGTGATCCATTCGTCACGTTCTGGTACTGCAACAGGATCATAATGATCTCCGAATGATGAACAACCTACGCAATTCCCCATGGCGTTTAATCATGCAAAACGGAATGAAATAAGAGCCTAGTGGGCACAAAATTTAGAGGCGTAATTAGGACGAACTAAAAACGTTCCTTGGACGTTCCAAAAACATTCCTATGTTAGGCTATTCAATGTTCTGCAAATGATTCATGCTCCAAATAAGTATTTAAAACATATATAGAACATTCTATGCTAAAGGAATGTTGTTTGGAATGACTGAGGGCGTTTTTAAACCACTGTAATGAGTTTCTTTAACGTTTGTGCCCTCTGGGAGTACATTAATCTGGTGTTGAGCGTCGCATATGTTAAGTAAAGCGGCGCACCCATAATTCTGTATTTAAAACGCGATATTGCTTCTTCTAGATTTTGCATCTGAAGTTGTACAATGTGTTGCCGCATTCCTCTATATTTTTGACATAGAACAGCCAAATATCTCATTCAGGAAAGCAGAATTAAGGGCGCCACACTTTCCCGCTCATGCGCCGCTTAGCCCCGGCTTACGTTATTTTTTTATTGGAATCAAATTCGTGATGCTAAATATTTTTTCTACCATCGGGTTCATTTCGACGTTAATATTGAGTTTAAGTCCCTGTATTTTACTGGCCTGTGGCCCACTACCGAGGATATGAAAAATGCAAAGGTACCTTGAGGATAAGCTGACGATCGTTACCACAAGATTACTGCACTCATAAATATATCAATCTTATTCTTAAAAACATTTAGTCGCAAGATTAATTCCATTGACTGTTTCAAGTTTGTTTATCTATTAATAGGGATCAGGAATTTTCTTCACTCTCAATTTACCAAACCAAAATTTGCAAAAAAGTACTTTTATTTTACGATAACATTTAGCTCTGAACGTTTCGAAACATTGATGACAAAAAATGAAACTCTATTTCTAAATTACTTCTCAATCTTAAGAAATAATCCTTTTTTTGGGAACTTGTAGTCACGACATCTCTATTTCTGTTTTTAAAATACATCAGAATTTTCTCCATTATCAATTGGTATAACATATTTTTGGCAAAGTTTAGAAATTTATCAAAAAGAAATGAAAATGTTTATTTCTACAATTTTGAAACGCGATTCTTCAAACTCCCATAATTATCAAATTTCCGAAAACAGTAACATAGCGAATTTTCGAATTCCAAAATATAGTAAATTGCCGCATTTTCAAATTTCCCAAAGCGATAAATTTCCGAATTGTTAAATATGCGAAAATGGTAAGTTCCTGGAAATAGGAGATTTACAAAAATTGTGATTCCGGAAAAAAGTAAGCTGCCAAATTTTCAAGTTCCCGGAGAAGAGAATTTAATTGTTTTTTTTTACTGCTAGAATAATCTTTTATTTTTTATTAGGTATTTATTCTTAAGTGAACTATCAAATCTTTTTTCTTTTTGATTGTAATAAATTTTGAAAAATTGTAATTTTCTGAAATTTAACATTGAGGGAAATGGTAAATTGGAAATGGGAATTTGCAAAGTCGGAAATTTACTATCTTCAAGGATATGAAAATTAGCAAATTTTAAATTTTGGGACCGTACATGTTGGGTAGTTTCATTTTTATTCCGGAATTTGAAATTTCGTAACATTCCGGACTTTAAAAATTAGACAAAATTAGGTGTGCTTTATCAATTTAATAAATAAAAATTTCCAAATAATTAATGTTATTCCTGATAAAATTCATGTTTGACTGTTCCTAAATATTTTTTATGAATAAGAACATTTCAACTGTCAATAATCTTTTCCATTATTTTTTTAATATTAGGAAATGGGTATGCTCTTAACATTTTTCTATCACGCTATAATTTTAGAACTCTTTTTACACTTTAAGTGATGGAAAAAATTAAATTAGGGGCCAAGACTAAGAATAACTTGATTTACGAATTGTTTACACTATTGCTACCGGTAATGAAAATTGTCGGTACTAGTCAGAAAAAAATGATTCATACCGAAAGTAAGATTTCTGGAAAAGTTAAAAAAAAAATTTGTTAGAAAAAATGAATTATTTTAAAAGATATTTAAAATTTCTAGAAGATTAATGAAAATTTGAAAATAATTCAAATCGCGTTAAGATTTCAGCAAATGAATAGAAAATGTACATTTCTGAATATATCGAAAACAATAAGCTTTTCAAGAACTTTTGAAGGTTTCAAGAGAATAGATGTGTAAATCTAAAATGAGTCTTTATTTAAAAAAAATCAATTTAAAAGAATGTATCACTACATTAAGAAACCTTGTCAGGGAATTTCTTTAACTCTGCAGAATTTTTTTAAATTTCAGGAATAATTCGAATGATTTGAAAAGTTATTTAGAATTTATCAGAAGGTTTGGAAATAATTTAAATGTTGAGTAGTGAGTAGATAATTGTAATAAGTAGATTATCGAAGATTTCGTACAATATTTTAAAGTTTTTAAGAATTTGGAAAGGTTTTAAGAAAATGAAATAAATTTGAACAAGATTTCTGGGAAAATCATGAATAATTTTTCAATTTAAAAAATTATTTCTAGGAGAATATTAAAAAAGATTGTAATACATCTAAAAAGATTTCAAGAATTGTTAACTTATAGAAATAGTTTTCATTTTGCAACAAATTAGAAGACAACTATTAGAGTTTACTCAGACACAAAGTTTTTGCTATCAAGAACATTTTTTTTTCCCAAAAGCCACGAAAAAAACCGGAAAAAGTCAAACACACTGTTGGAAAAGAGTCGCAAGACCAAAAAATATTTTCGGGAAGATGGACGTTTTTGTTACACTTGCCACTCAAATCGAGATAAACCGCAAAGGTAAGAGCCAGAAAGCAGCTCGCGGTCTTCATTACTTCCACGTTGATTTCTTGAACGACGAAAGAGAAATGTTGAAGATTTTCGCTGCTATTTATACCTAAAATTTACAATCGGCTTAGAACAGGGGTCTTTAGCAAGGGGAAATTAATGATTTTCACTCACGAGTTAGTTGCCTTGTTTTCTCAACTAAGCCTCATAATTCATGACGAAAAACTTTCGCCTTACTGTTAAAGGAAAAAAATTAATATTAGCATTGCAAAACATTCTATTCACTATCCGTTAATACCGTATCATGATAAAATGACGTGAAACGCAAGAAATGACGCAAGACCATGAAAATTTTTCTCATAAAATAAAGTGTAGGGTTTGAAACAATAGACATGTACATGATGAAATCAACTTGGATGAATAAGATTATGAATAATTGTAGACAGTAAGGCCTATAAACAAAAAAAAATTTTTGGCCTTTTAATTTGTGATCCGGCTAAAAGGTAAAAGTTGAATACTATGATGATATATAAGTACTTATGTATTATAGACTTCATCAAAAATGATCTTATGTTCACGCACTTAGGTTAAAATACCGAAAACATTTGAATTTTTTATTAGATTCATACTGTATAGCCACTTTTTATTTTGTGATTTTCAGTATTTTTCACATAGGGTAATTTTTGATGAGGTCTATACTACATAGGCACTTATATCATTATAGCATACAACTTTTACAGTTCCCCTAAATTAGGAAAAAAAATATTTGTTAAAAACTTACGAGGCATATAAAGGAAAAAAACTGATTTGTCTTTAAAAACTGAAACAAAGCCAAAAATGTGAAATTTTATTCAATGAATAATAATTAATTGTATGAATGAGGTTCATTCAATGGACAGTGCGTGAAAAATTTGATCAATACTGTAAAAGATAATATTTTATTTTAATAATCTTGAAAATGTTACAAGTTCCAAAATTTGATAATACACCAAAATATCACCTTTTCTTTCTCGGTACATATTTGTCTCAAACAGAAAACTTATTCCCCATTTTTCTTCTAGTCTCAAATCGAAATATTAGGTCTGCTTTGGCATCTTTTACAATAACTTAACATTTTTTCAATTTTTCAAAATTTTGTAAGTTCCTTCATATGCTCTGAAATCGTAAAAATTCACTGAAATGAGTAGAGATGATTTCAAATTCCTTAAATATGAATTGAAATCAACTTTCCAATAAAATTCTTCAAAATAACCTTTCAAACCTCTAGAAATCTCTTGAATCCTTGAAGATTCAATAAAATCTTTTAATTTTCGTGAAATTCATAAAAATATCTTAAAATCGCTGAAAATTTTATTTTATTCCTATTATTTTCCGAAGTTTCCTATAAATCCCTCAAAGTAGATGTTAAACTTATCGAAAATACTACAAAATTCTTTAAAATCGCCAAATTTTCATGAAATATTTTGAAATTCTTTGGGATCATTTGAAATAGTTTAACGTCTTTTAAATCTTTAACAATCCCGTGAAACCTTTAAAATAATCAAGTCTTATGAAATTCCTTAAATCTTGAGAGATTCTCCTTTATAATCTCATGAAATCTTTGGAAATGCTACAAAATTCTTCATGATTTTTGGCAATTTTTTAAATCTCTCGAAATTTTATGGGATTTGTTGAAATAGCTCTAAATCTATCAAATATTCTGTGATCCTAAAAATTCTTAGCAGTCCTTTTGTTTGAAAAGCAAAGTCAAATTGACGAAAAAATCAAATCATGAACCAAAATTCACGTGAATTCCTGATTAAAAAAATCTCATACTTTGTTTTTCGTGGTTTTTGGGCACCTACTATATAAAAAAAAAATCGTCAGCTAAATCGCTGATATGGTCACGCAGAATTCTGCTGGAATAAACAAATTTTGTCTCTTTAGGTTTCATGTCAAAGTTGTGTTTGTTTACATATATTTTATAATATATTTATAATGAGGTAACAGAGCTTCGAAAAATAAAGCTTTCTGCAATCACTTGAGCGGGATTCGACTGAACTTTTTATCATTATTTTATTATCATGACTCCACTGAGCTTGATATGTCATTTTCAGACTTAAGGTAATATTGATGAGTTTTAAATGAATAGGCACTGAGCCAAATATTTTTCCAATACAGCTTATCATTGCAGCAGTACATTTTTAGACAACATAAAAATGGTGGCTTATAAAAGAGCAAAGATTTATAAAAAATATATTGTTTATAAGGTTGTGAATAAATAATGACTGCTTGTTCAAGAAGACGTCGCAAGAGCGGAAAGTTTTATTTTGTGCCATAGAATCACAGAATAATAAGAAAATTGTAAAATCTATTTTCTTTATGAAGCACCAGGGGTGAAAGTGTCAAATTAAATTCTTAAAGCAGTATATTTTAGTTTCTAAGATCTTGTGCTATCTCAATCAAAATTGGTGAAATTGAACTAATTACTAGTGACATTTTTCAGATTCGATTAGTGAAAAGTTATATTTTGTAATAAAAAAGAAATTAGTCATTACCTTTTTTTTCTTATATGGTAAAAATTATACATCTAATTATATATGTGTACTCATAAAAGGGTTTTTCCATTAATTATTACTTCATTCGATTATCAAAAAGTTGAAGATTCTTCTATACAGCCCAGGGCAATTAAAAATAAAATTCATTAAATTCATTCAAAATCCAGTTGAATAGTAAAATTATGAAGTATGAATATCTGTCTACAGTTCGATGTTTTTATGATACAAATATGAATTAGAAGAGAAAAACGGAAAATATTGTTTCATCAAAAAAGAAACAATGCAATAAATTGGAAACCTTGCTTTTTTCAGTGTGTGCACTTCGAATTAAACATTTGACATTCATGAAGATACTAATAGAAGGAAACGTAAAACTGTATCAGCATGACCATTCAATATTCATGGTTATACGTGCATACAAAATTGTGTGTTTGAACTAATTACAAAATTTTTTAAAAACGGGTTCACCTATTTTTCAATTTTTAAAATCTGCTATATGGAATAATTTAAAAATAATTAAAAATGTCCTAAAATAATTTCATATCATCGGTAAAGATAAAAAATATGCTTTTTTAGGCCTACATATTTTAGAGGTGTGTTGTTTTACCTTCAAGAAAATGCTAAATTGGATATAAAAAATTGTATTTTGAATTTATGATTTTATATTAGTGTTGGTGAGAATAAAAAGCAGTGAAATCTCACTAATTATTAGCAAAAATCTACTTATTAAATTATAGAAAAGTAATCCACTAAATATTAGTTGGAAATTACTATTTTGGTTAGGAAAAAAATTAAGTAATTCCAGAGTGGAAAACTATCAATTGCTTGGTAAAAATTCAATAATTTATTCACGGTTGAATATATTAATTAGGACAATTTCATAAAAATGGAAAATAAAACCAAAAGAAGTATTTTAAAAAACATGCGATTGCTTGTAATATTTTTAAGCCTATTGGTTTAATTAGAAGGTAAAATTGTGAAACTTGTAATTAGGCTACGTCTTTTCCTTAAAAATAACGTGTTTACACATGTTTTCCATGACAAAAGAAAAAAAATCTATTCAAGTATCAATTGAATCTCAATACAAAATATTTTGTATATATTTATATTATCATGTTATGTCTATTTTTTTGTACGAATTCAGGAAATTTTGGAAAGTACTAAAATTTGTAAAATTTATGGTATATACTATAAATAACACAAAAATTTTGAAAACATTAGCAATTTTAAAAATTTGAGATTTTCAAAGAAATTTGAAAAATTATGAAAATGTGAGAATTTTTTAAATTTTAGAAACTTTGAAAATTAAAAAAATTATGAAAACATTGAAATTGAAAAAAAAAATTTTAATTTGATATTTTTATAATATAAGGAATTTCAAAAATTTGAGACGTTTTTATGATTTTGGAAACTTTCAACAGTTTCGAAATTTTGAGATATTTTAGACATTTTGGACATTTTAGAAATTTCAGAAGTTTTGGTAATTCTACAAATTTAAAAAATTGAAGACGTTTCTAAAATTTTAGAAACCTTGAAAATTTTGTGAACTTGGAACATTTCACCAATTTTATAGATTTTGATAATTTAAAAAATTTGTAACATTTTAGAAATTTAAAAAAATTTGAGAAATTTTAGAAAATTGAACATTTTATAAAATTCAGACATTTTTATAATTTTTATAATTTCAGAAATTTTGAACATTTCAAAAAATTTGAAAATTTGGAAAATATACGAAAATTTGGATAATAATCCAAAAATTTTCATAATTTTTGGAAAGTTTCGGTTCCACAGTTTTCGCACTGAGGTGATTATTTTTTATCATTTGCGTATGAAGTCACTTTACTCCTGAAAAATAGAGCTTTAGCGCCGATTTATAAAAATGAAAAGGGGCTGAAATCATGCATGTCTTCTAAAATTTTGAGTTTTTGACAAATCTTCTTGTCAGGATATCTGACACATCATATTAAATTTAAGGACAAGGCTGACCAAAGAAGGTCACTACTACTTGAATCGATGACTCACACAATTTCATCGTCCAAACGTCAAAATTGAGCTTCCCAACGCGACAAAATGACATCCAGATGATTGGTGAAAGAATTTTGGAAAAAATTAAAATTTGTTCCGCAGTGTGAAGTTAGCACTGTCATTTTGCTAACTTAATATCTTTTTGAGTTTTGCTGTGCAAACGACAAAATAGGATTTCCAAACATGACCAAACGATGACCGAACTTGGGTTAGAATTTGATTTTTTGTAAATGAAAAATGCAACCGTTTGTTTGAAAATTGATTTGTTTAGATAAAATTAAAAAATTTTCTTGAATATTCATCGTTTTTGGTTAAATATTAAACAGTTTCTTTGAAAATTCGTCTTTCTGTCTTTAAATTTCAACTATTTGTTTAAATAATTTAGATATTTTGTCAAAAATTCAAGTATTTTGTTCAACAGTTGTCTTGTTTGGTGAAACGTTCAAGCTTTTTGTTGAAGATTCGTTCTTTTAGATTGGAAATTTAACTGCCTCTTAGAAAATTCGTCTTCTGGGCTTAAATATTCAACCATTAGCTTGAAAAGTCAACTCTTTTGTTATAAATTTAATATTTTCTGGTTATAAATGCAACCGTTTGATTGTAAATAAATCTGTTTTATTCGAGGATCCAACTATTTTGCCAAACAATCGTTGGTAGAAATACATAGTGTTACATTTTTGGGTAGAAATTAATTTTTTTGGTTCCAAATTCAACTATTTTTAGTCAAAAAAAATTTTTTATATAGAAATTCAACTAGTGAGTGCTGGGTTCAAGATTCATTATTTCAGTCAAAAATTAATATATATGTAGTTAAACATTGAACTATTTTGTTGAAAATGCCTACTTTTTTTTGGTGGAAAATTTAACTAAAACATTTTTGGTTGAAAATTTATCTAGTTTAGTTAAAAATTGAACTAGTTGGGTTTATGTTAAGCTACTTAGATCAAAAGTCGCTTTTTTGGCTGGAGATTCATCATTTTAGTTTGGAGTGTATTTCTTTGTTTAAAAATGTAACTAATTTAGGGAAAATGCTTTCTTTTTTTGGTTCAATTCAATTGCTATTGATCTAAAAATAACTACTTGATTGAAGTTGAACCACTTTATTGAAAAATAATTTTTTTTCTCGGAAATTCATCTTTTTGCTTGATTATTTTTTGCTTAGATTTTTTATTGAAAACTTTGATACTTTTTGGTTAAAAATTAACTTTTTAAACTACAAATTTAATCTTTTTTGTTGAAAATGCAACTGCTTAATTTAAATTATTCCGTTTTTATTTATGCTTTTGTTTTAAAATCGAACCATTTGTTGAAAACTTGAATTGTTTTGTTGAAGCTGCAATACCTTTAGTTAAAATCTTAGGTATTTACAGCATTATAATTTGAATTTAATAATGGAAAATTTAACCGAATGAGCTTTTCTACAAGATAAATATCTGATCATTTAAACATAGAAATTATTCAAATTGTTTTTATTTTTCAAATTTTTATCACTCAAATTTATATTTTTGGATGTGCAATTTTAAAATGATTGAATTTTTGAGGCCTCAAAATTAAAATTATATACCTTCTAACCTTTAAATCCAGAAAAATTTGTTTTGGACTTCCTTAGTTTTCAAAACCTCTATCGCGAGCGTTACAAATTTTTTAATTATAGTACGTTATTTTAGTGTTTTTTAACCAGGTAAACCTAATATGAAAAGTGCAGTTCCTAATCCTTCACTTGACATTATTGAATTTTTAAGGGCAACTAATTTGAACCTCGTCAGTTTTGAAGGTTTCGTATTCAAATTTCACTAGGTAAAAAAATCATTTGGTAGGTTTTGTGCGGATGGTATCCTTTTTAACGAGAGATGACTCTCTTAGCATCAATTGAAAAAATGTTTTTCTCAAAAATTAAAAAAAATTATTTTATTAAAATTTCCTAAATATTATCTAATCTATTGATAACCTTTGAAAGATTGTAAAATCACTTTGAATCTTTACAATTCTTTGAAATCTTAATTAATACTTTGAAAAACTCGTGAAATTCCATGAAATATGATATTTTCTGAAATCCTCGAAAATTTATTGATGTACCATGAAAGCTTTTAAAATCCCCTGGAATCATTGCAATCCTCAACAATTTTATAAGATTCTTTAAAATGATTATAGGTTCTATATTCATTGAAATTTGTTGAATCTCTTAAAAATTCTTTGGAATCCTTGATAGTAATCTGAACTATTTAACAAGTCAACAACGTTTTGGACACAATGGGTTATTTATCTTACATCCTTGCAAGGTATGGTGCTGCTAAAAGACAACAATTTGGAGATTGGATGCATACCAATAGGAAATTAGTTATTTTTAAAGAACAGCCTACTTTATTAATAAGATGTAGAAACAATGCCTTATTTCCAACACATATTCAACAAAATGTAATTAAATTTAAGGTACATAATTTAAATCATAACTTGATCTCTAAATTTCAAAAAACTAAATTTAATTTTCAAACTAAATGTCTACGTTTAGAAATTGAAAACATTGCCAGCGTGGCTGCCAAGGCTGCAGTATTGAAACATTGGACAATCACTATACCATCTGAGCCACGATGACTCCCCAAATTTAATCTTCTTGGTGAAAATATTTACCAGTTTCGTAGAATCCCAAGCTTTGTGACCTGTAAATTAAACATTTTTGATGACATTTTTTTTTTTTTTTCTTTATGGACTGAAAAAATCTGTCTCAGTTGAAAATTCAACTCTGGTTCAAAAGGCTTCTATTTGTTTTGAAAATTTCTTCCTTTTTGTAGGGATTTAATTTTTTTAGTTCAAAATGCAAATGTTTATTTGAAAATGAATCTGTTTTGCTTGATGGTTCAACTACTTTCTTGAAAATTAATCCTTTTTGGTTTAATTCAACTGTTTTTTATTGCAAATAAAAATGTCTTGTCGGTTGAAAATTCAACTACTATGTTGGAAGTTAAACCACTTCTTTAATTTATAAGAAACAGTAAGATTTTATTAAACCCCCTTCCCAAAAATTGTCTTACGTTATTGTTTGATGATCGATAAACAAGTTCCAGAAAAAAATCTAGTCCAAAGAATGTATGCACCTTATGGTGGAGGGGGTCAATATTTATGGACCCTAACGAAGGGGTGTTGTTAAACATTTTAGAAAAAAGTTTTAGGTGATTTATGCACGACTCCTCAGGGCAATTAATGTCATTTGTTCTCAAGAGTGAGCACCAATGAGCATTGTTCGAGAAACGTTCAAGCCCACTCGAATTTTTTTTACGATTTAAAAGTCTCTGGCAAAGGATTGCACGGATATAATAATTTCTTACTCGTTAGTTCTCAACAAGTATTTATCAATCGTCTGAGAGAAATTTCCATTTCGCTACAACCAGCAATTTTATTTGCTACTGTGGGTGTGGATGCTACCTGCATCGCATTAAGCTGCTTGAAATACGAGGCAAAGGGACTAAGAAGCTTTCGCTCTTTGAAATTATTATTGGTTGACTGCACAAATCCAGCGAATTTACTCTAATTATTGTTTTTTATGTTGTTTCAGGTGAGTTCTGAGTTTAGTCTGCTATATATAGATACTGTTTTCTGTAAGTAATTTTACAACCAATTCAATACTATACTAATGAAAAATCAGGACTGAGATTCAAAATTATATAGTTGGATATGAATTATAGAAAAAACGAGAAGGACTAAATATCTAAAAAAGATAAAAGGTGTGAAGAAACGAGTTAAATAAAAAAGATAAAAATAGATTAAAATGGATAGATATTTCTAAAAAAAGAAAGGGTTGGGATCGAAATTAGTCCCCTATTCCCGATTTTCTTCAGTTTTTCTCTATGTTTTAGAAATCCGCTATAATTCCTATATTTGAGAATTTTGACAATTTTTTCCCCTTTCATTCCTTTTTCGTTTTGAAGCTGGTATTAATTTTTCAATTATCAGAAAAGCGCGGTCATTAATAAAGAAATTATGATCAGTTCAGTGAAATAACGCAACAGTCCGAAGAAAAAAGTCCAAACCAAATTTTCGACGATTTGCACAAAAGAAAATAAATCTAACATTATTGATTCAGCAGTGTTGTAACAGGGAGAAAAAATATATCTTACACTAAATTAAGATACTTTTGTTCTTAT
This sequence comes from Andricus grossulariae, assembly GCA_011634705.1. Classification (NCBI taxonomy): domain Eukaryota; kingdom Metazoa; phylum Arthropoda; class Insecta; order Hymenoptera; family Cynipidae; genus Andricus; species Andricus grossulariae. The sequence goes on from JAABKJ010000755.1 coordinate 24,884,175, forward strand.
GCAATTTATAAACAAAATTTTATATTATTTTTCTGTCTTCAAAATATGGTGTAAAAATTTGTCTCGAACTCCTGGCAATCATTGTTGTTGATAACCGGATTGACTTTTTATTACTTGCATTTTAAATACACTTGTGCGGTTAAATTAACACTTTCGAATTGTCTAATAATCTATTGAAAATATTATACATGTTTGATGTTGGTGTTTTTCACTCAGATTTAATCTTTTTTAAAAACAATTTTACTATAAAATCAGAGAGTTTGGAAGAAGGCTTGAAGTTTCCAAAAATTTTATGTCAGTTTAGCGTTTGACACCGGAAATTGGTACTTTTAATAGAAAGTTATTAGATTTCAAAGATTAAAAATTTTTCAGCAATTTGCGCTTTTCGGTTTTGTTAGCGTTTTAAAACGGAAATTAACATTATATGAATTTTTTGTACAGGAAATCGGTTATTTTATACAAAAGTAATTGGAATTTGAAGAAGACTTTCAATTCAGAACAATTTTCCGTTATCTTATGTTAGTTTAGTGTTTTTTCGTCGGAAATTATTGATATTCTTAATAACAAATTATTGTATTTTAAAGAATGTTTATAAGTTTTTAACAAATTTATGTTATATTGTGTGTATCACCCGAAATGGTATCTTTACACAAAAATTTAGTGATTTAGACTTTAGTTGAAAATAATAAAGTTTATAAGCTTGAACAATTACAGATTTTTCCAGTTTTTCTGCTGGAGTTTGAAATTTTTATTTAAAAATCACTACATTGGAAGGATTTCAAGTATACATAAGATTTGAACAATTTTAGGTCGAAAATTGGCATTTCAAGCAAAAATCATTAGAATTTAAACAAGATTTAGAATCTTCAACCGATTTTAGACATCCTAATGTTTTTTGTACGAACGTTTTATTTTTAATTTTTAAAATCTGATATTCTATTCATTTCAAAGAAGATCGACAGCTTTTTGACAGTTTTAAGTTATGTTGGCGTTTTGCACCTTAAACAGGTATTTTTAGTGGAAAATCATTAGACTTCAAAGAAGAGTACAATTTTTGGTACAATTGTTGATTAAGTTAGAGGTATTCACCGAAAATATCAATGAAAATTTACAAGAAGATTTACCATTTGGAACAGTTTAAGGTTATGTTAACGTTTTTCACTGCAATTCGATTATTTTACCCCAAAAATTATGAAATTTAAAGAAATATTTATAAGTTGGCACCATTTTTTCTTATATAATATTAGTTTTTGTCATCGAAATCTGTTACTTTTTATTGAAAGATCGTATGATTTTCTCAGATTATCATTATTCTTCAAATGATCATTCAGTCATTATATTCACAATTTTTGTACAATTTTAGTGTTTGGTATGTCAGCGGTTCATACCGGAAATCCGCACTTTTAATGAAAAAGCATTGGATCACGTTTTTAAAAGTTGATTTACGATCTTAAAGAATTTCTTTTTATGTGAGTTATTTTTCACCTTTTGTCAATAAAAATTATTACATTTCTAAGACTATTTACAATATTTGAACAATAATAGGGTATGTTACCGTTTTTCACTGGAAATCTCTTATCTTATCATCTATATAAAATTATTGTATATATTGATTCTGAAATTGGGATATCAATTATCATCAATTATCAAAAATATTGTCCTGGCATCTCTATTATTTTAGATGATAGGTACTATAAAATATGAAAATTGTGATTTAATATTAATTTTATATTTTAATTCCAAAATTGCGTGAGATAAAATGATAATAACTGCACGCGTAGAGTGCGTTATTTTCTTATAGTTTACTAAAATTTGTGGTTTCTTATGGAAGTGTTCTGAACCACTGTAATCTCTGCAAAGGATTAAGTGAAATTGGATGGGAAAGTTATGACTGGGTTAGTGAAATATTTCAAGACAATCTTGACTAATTAGGTATAAAAAATGCGAGTGCTTTATTGTTGTTTGAATATATTGCTAGCAGTTTGCTCGAAATCCTAATATTATTCACCTAGCATCTTCAGGTTCCGTTATTAGCTTTCTCGCGAACAAAATAACTCATTTTTCGACTCATTCACGTGTCGGTACAATTTTTTCATCATTGTGCTACCGGGCGTGACGTGAGTGCTACAGTAAAGAGATAAATTTTTCTTCGACAAGATTGGAATATCGGAAAAGCATATTTCATTAGATCGGAGGTTAAATGTAGATGCAGGGGAAATTGCTTCACGTCTCTTTTAAACCTATCGACAGGACGCGAATGTTGGTCGATTGTGCAATGGACTACAGAAAAGAAGCTTTGATATACAGCACCTTAAAAATTTGACTCACTTTTAAGCGCATCGTAAACAGAGCAAAAATGTTCTACAAAAATATGTTACTTTTTTCATCAATATTTGTATGGTCTATTTTATTTATAACGTTCCATATCATTTTCATTAGCCATTACAGATCAAAATGATCAAATTTTGCGGATCTCAAATGAATTTTTAAACAACATCATTCATATCTGTTTTAGAAAATACAGAATTTCAGGGTGGGAGAAGCATTCAAATTTTTTCCTATTGGGCTATAAATCTTTATCGCTCTGAAAATTGTTTCTTCTTTTTCCTGAAAGTATTTCATTAGATTTACCTAGTTCGGAATCGTACTTCTATGCACATACATTATCATGTATTTTGTTGAAATCGTACAAAATACATGATTTACAAACTAAAGAGATCAATTTTCTACCAAATAGTTGAATTTCTACCAACAAATATAAATTTTAAATTGAAAATGAAATAGTTACATTTTCAGTTAAAACCCTAATTTTCAATTAAAAAAAAAAGAATTTTCTACAAAATAGTTAAATTTTCGATAAAATTATTAAATTTTCAACCAAAGATATGAATTTTCAACTAAAATGATAAATCTCTAACGAAAAAGAAATTAATTTGTATGAAACACTTCTAACTTTCATCCATGCACTTAAATCTACTACCAAAAATATGTATTTTTAACCAAATAGTTGAATTTTGACCTATAAGAGATGAAATTTCAACTGATTATTTAATATTAGAATTTCAACCAAAAAAGATGAATTCTCAACCAAAAGTATAATAGTAGACTTTTCAACCGAAACGACTTAACCAAAAATAGTTGAATTTCCAACAAAAAAGATTAATTAGTACACAAGAAGATGAATTTTCTATCGAGAAAACACGAATTTTCTGCTAAATAGATCAATTCCTGACCAAATAGTTGAAGTTTTAACTAAAAAAGGTAAATCTTTATCCGAAAACGAAATATTAAAATTTTTAGTTTCAGAAAAAATAATTTTCGACCAAAAGAGCGGATTTTAAACAAGAAAGAAAAGGCTCAGAGGGCTATATAAAGGACCTTTAGGAGTTGAACAGAGTATACATATAATACAATAGACATATATGTAGATATATATATATATTTTTGTTTTGTTTCGCCGGCCAATCGTTGTGATTTCATGGTGTCCTGTGACCACCCATCTCACGGTTGTGAGACGTGGCCATAAGTGTGATTTACCGCGGTTCTACTACGAGCCGGTGTGATTTTTAGATGGCCCTTGCTCTCAGTGGGACATTTGAAAGGTTGCAGTACAGAAGTAGATAACATTCTACGAAGTGAAATTCACTAGTTGAAGATAACAAAAATGTCCGCTTTCGAGCAGAAATGTTGTTGAATCGAAAACAAAAAAGTTTAATGAAAAAAAGTTGGCCAATTCCGAGAAAATGGACAGATGATTGAGATCAAAATTTCCTGGGTTTTCAAAATCGACTTTGTATAGAGATAAAAAAATCAATTTTAAATTTTGTGCAAAAATAAAAACTCACTCCCGAGATATGAGGATGCTAAATTAGAATTTAAAAAATGTTTAATATGTTTCAAAAATAACGTTAATGTTACTATGCTAAAATTGTAACTAAATTGTAACTAATATTGTTAATGTATTTTTAATTTTTAGTTTTTAATTATTGTATCAAAAAATGATGCTTTGCAAAAATCCTTTGACCACAACGTATATTTGATATTTTAAGAATTTGTCATGCTATAAACCCAGTTTCGATTGAAATTTTGGTTATCTAGTTCTGTACTGCTACCCTTAAATAATGTGAGATATTTGTATCCCCTTTTTAGTAATTTCTGTCCCTTAGTGTAAATTCCTACTATCAATTTTCTATATCCCTTTGTATCTTTTTCCAAACCACCGCTTTCATTATTACGAAATAAATTCCTAGCTTTCCGTAAAGCACAGGAAGAAACAAAATACAGAAAAAAGTGCTGGTTGCATACGCAGATACTTTTTATTTCCGTACTTGAGGAAATTAAGGCGCCCTCTGAGGTACTTTCGTCGTCTGCATCCGTCTGGGGAGAAAGTCTGTCGTCGCATTTTTATTATTCTCCTTTTTTGTCGAGAAGCAAAAAGGTTGATATATTTTCCAGGGTTGAGTCGAAGGCTTTGTAAGAGTGTATAAAAGTGGGATAGAAAGGTTCGAACAAACGGGCCTGAATGTGCGTGTGTGCGTATACTAGTCAATATCCACAAAACACCTGCAAATTTATAGAGGATGTAACAGAATTGGACATTTTCAATAGACTTACTGCATCAGAAAATAAAGCAGCATAGCCAGGGAAAAACTGGAAATCAGGGAAAAGTATGGAAATTTTTATTGGCTAGGGAAAGTCAGGGAAAAGTCAGGGATTTGGAAAGAAAATCTTGGAAAAGTTATGTAACTTCTATAAAAGGCACTTTAAATAACTGTCAAGGATAAAAAATTTGAAATTTAGGAATTGTGCTTTAAAATTGTTTGATTTTGTTCATAAAATATTTAATTCTTAAAATTTTATGAGATAAAGATTAATTTTTTTTACTAAAAATTTGACTATTCTGGTTCAAAATTTATCATTTTCATTTAAAGATGATCTATTTAATTGATTGTTTAACTATTATGTTGAAAATTGATTTTTTTAAATTAGAAATTCAACTAATTGGGTAAAAATTAAAGTACTTTGTTAAGAATATATTTTTTTTACATGTTCATCTACTTGGTTAAAAATTTAACTATTTTGTTGGAAAGTCGTTATTTGTTTTGGCTTAAAATACATTTTTTCGAATAAATATTCAACTTTTTCATTTTTGGTTAAAAATTCATTTTAATTGAAAGTGCTACTGCTTGGTTCAAAATTAGCATTAAGATTAACAAAACTTCATATTTTCTGTTCAAAACTTCACTATTTGTTTAAAAATACGTTTATTTTGCTGATAACCCGTATTTTTTGGCAGAAAATTAATCTTCTTGGTTGAAAATTCGTTTTTTGGTTTTAAAGTTCATTTCTTGTGGTAGAAATTCCCCCTTTTTGGTTTGAAATATAAACTATTACATTTGTTTTACAGAAAATTTTTATTTTAGCTCGAAAGTTAAACAATTTGTATGATCTTTCGTCTTTGAATGAAAAAACTTTATTTGTAGAAAATCTTTTTCTTTTGGTTGAAAAATTCATAATATTCGTAGAAACTTCATCTCTTTGATTTGATTTTATTTTTATTTCCTGAAAATTAATTTTTTGTGTGGAAAATTAAATTTTGCCGCTTTCAGATTTTTCTATTTGCACATTCAACTATGTGTTTTGAAATTTGTCTTTTCTGATAGAAAGTTAATCTTCTTCGTTCATAATTCCTCTTTCTGGTTTTGATTTTTATCTCTTTTGGTAGAAATTTCATCTTTTTTGGTAGAACGTTAATGTTCTCGTCGAAAATTCGTCTTTTTGGTTTAAAAATTCATCTCTTTTGGTAAAAATTTAATTTTTGTTGGTAAAAATATCAAGTTCATTTTTTTGTTAAAAATTCACCCTTGTAGTTTCAAAATTTAACTGATTGTTTGAAAATTTGACTATTTTGTTGAAAATGTTACTATTTTGTGAAAAATTCAACTCTTTGTATAAAAATGTGAGTACTTGATTGAAAAATTAATTAATTTTTGTTGACGTTTGATCGTTTTTGATTAAAAATTCGACTATTTGGTAGAAAATAAATCATTATAGGTTGAAACTTCAACTATTTGGTTAAAAGATGAACTATTTTGTTGAACATCCATCTGTTTTGCTTTGAAGTGAAACTATTTGGTAGTTAATGCAACTATTTTCGGTTGTAGTTTATTCTCTTTTAAAGAAAATTCTGCTATGTGGATGAAAAATTATCTTTATATGAAGAAATTTAAAGTATTTGATCAAAACTGCAATTATTTGATTTAAAATTTAATTATTTTATTAAAATTCAAGTTTTTTATTGAAAATTAATCTTTCCAGTTAAAAATTCAACTGTTTTGCGAAAAATTCATCCAATTTGCACCAAAAATTCGACCTTTTAAATTAAAACTTCATATTTTTTGTTGGCAATTAAAGAGACATCTAAAAAATTCAATTGTTTGGTTGAATTGTATCTGAAATTTCATATTTTTTGTTAAAAAATTCGACCAATTGGTTAACAATTCATCTTCGTAGGTGATCAGTTAAATAATTTGGCTAAGAACTTAACTTTTTTTCGAAAATATAATCATTTCGTTCAATAGTTGTCTCTTATGCTTTAGATTTTAACTATTTGGTTGTGAATGCAATTATTTGGCTAGGAGTTAATGTTGTCGCCTTTGAAAACTTGATTATTTGGTTCAAAGTGCAAATTTTCTTGAATGAATTTTAATGTTTTTTTGTTTGAAAATTCGACTATTTGGTTGAAAATTCATCTTCGTAGGAAGAACATCCATTCAGAAATGCTGTTCTTTGAATATTAGTGGGGAGGGAAAATGAAAAATTCGTCAGGAAAAAATCAGGGAATTTCGAAAATGAAGTTTTGAGGCCACCCTGGTCAAGCAAAGAATGTTTTAACATTTGAAAATATATTAAAATTATCTTTTCAAAGAATTTCTTTTTAAAAATTAGTGTACTCAATTGAGAGAAATATATCATGTAAAAGAAAATAATGCACCTAACCATTATATGGGGATACATGTTTCTATTTTAAATATAGCGGGACGCTGTCCAAGTTTTGACCACCCTATTAAGCATCTAACTCACTCGGCTCAAGCAGTTTTAATCCACTTAGCCACTTCTCTAATTTGAGTAAGCGCATAGAATCAGTTTATAGTTCAATTTGTAACGGCAAGAAACTACGTTTCGTTAGCCAGGACCGGCAGCTATAACGCAAGTAAATTAATTATGAGAGCGCCAAACGACTTAATTAACGCGAGGCAAGCGATATCTTATACTAATTGCGATTCGAAACATTTTTAACATTTTTTTCACTAATATCACTACCACGTGCGTCGGATTAATACATTCCGGTTATTCCAATATCTTGTAACGGCAAGCAGGCGCAGGGACCTTTTTGCTCTTAAAACGACCGCATGTGCGGTTGCAGCGCGGAACGAAGACACTGTCGTACAACGAGGAAAACACGTTTCCTTCGTGTAGGGGAATTCGATTCTACGTACAATGAAACGATATCCTGCATCTGATTAAATTCAACACGATTCAATAAAGCAGAGTCCTAGAGGAAAATCCTTGTTTCAGTTTGCACTTATTTTTTAATTATTTCATCCGGGCCCGTCAATCGAGTAATTTTCAATGTATTTTTAGTTTCTGTATTTCCACTATCATGTTTTCCGGAACCGTAGAGAGTAGCGTGGTCCACTAAATTTTCTAATTTTTAAATATGAAACGAATTACTATAAAATCACTAGTAATATAAGTATAACTGAAAAAAAGCTGTTCGAATTTTTATTTTAAAACTGAAAGTTAGACACTCCCGGTCGTCGTGTTCTTAACAGTTATGTAAATAAAATCATATTTTTGAAAAGTCTCTCGAGTAAAAAATTAAAAAAAAACTAAATAATTTAAAGAAAATATATTTGGTTATAAAGCATATTTTTAGGAATCCTATTTTTAAAAAGTCTTTTGATAAAAAAACTTCTAAAATAATGGACGATGCAAAAATAAATATATTACAAGGTAAAAATTATCCGAATTAAAAAAAGTAATCACCTAGGCAGCGTTTTATCCGTCTGCACCTTTCATACCTTTTTCAAAAACGTCCCCAGCAGTGTCATTAAAATTCTTTTAATTCGAAAAATTTATGCTTGGTAACATATTTATTTATTCATTTTTGCAGTTGATTATTTTTTTTAAATTGCATTAAATTTGCTTATATAATGGTATTGTCAAATTTTGGTAGCTTTCAGGCTTATTAATTAGAGTTATTTTTCCATTTTTTAACTTTTTCAATTGAAAAACTGTTTAATAATTTATTTTTATTATATAATTGTAAAGATTACAAAAAAACAGGAGTTTTTTCAAATTTTTAAATGTTTGAGTTTTTTTTTTAACTTACTATTTTGTTTCAATTATCAGGTTATTCTTCGGTTTCTTAATTTTTCACTTAAGAGACTCTTTGAAGGTATTGTTTAATTTATATAATTGTAAAAAACACGACGACCGAGAGTTTTGAAATTTTTAAGTTTTTTCGTAAGTTATTCAGTTTCTAATTCAGAAACTTTTATATTATTTATTTAATTGAAAATTTATATAATTTTCAATTTTTGTCTTCTTTAAAATGTTTTCAGTTTAATAAAGAACAATTGCTTTAGTTCAAAACAATTTTTATTACTTGAATAATTTTATTTTAGAGAATTAATAAAACCAGGAGTTTTCTCAAATTTTAATTTTTTAGTTCCTTTAAATGATTTTCAGTTTCTCACTCAAACAGTTTTTGCAACTTTCTCATTAGTTTTAAAATGAAATCTGTTTTTTTTCAAGTCTTGCTTCTTTTATTATTTGCTAAGATTACATGAAAGCAGGAGTTTAAATTTTTTTAAATTTCAATATGAAACTATTCAGTCTAGAATCACTAATAATACAAGTATAAAAACAAATTTTTATTTAAGAAAAAAAACTAAAGAATGAAGAAATTCTCGATATTTTTGTTCTTTGCAGTAATATGAATGAAACCATATTATTAAAAAGTATTTTAAGTAAAGAATTAAAAAATAATTAAATAATTGAAAAAAATATTAGGTTGAAAAAATAACTAAAAAATTTTAAAAAACTCCCAGTTTTTATGTTCATTGCAATTATATGAATTGTTATAAATTAATAAAGAGTCTTTTAATGAAAAAAACTTACAAAATTGAAAAATAACTAAATGATTTATAATTTTTTTCAATTTGTAAATAACTGACAACTTCAAATTTTGACACTACCATTACAGAAGCAAATATAATGAAAGAAAACGCTGAAAATAATTAACTATGAAGAAATAAATAAATACATTACCAAGCAAAAATGTTGCGAATTAAAAAAATGTAACCAACTCGTGGATGATGTACCCTTCTGTCTCTTTGAGACCTTTTTCGAAAGAATCCCCAGTGTGGTTAATATTTTTTAATTCAGAAAATGTATGTTTAGTAATACAGTTATTTATTTACCATTGCATAATTAATTATTCAAAAAAATTATGTTTAATTCGCTTCTGTAATTGTATCGTGCAAATTCCAATCTTCTAATATTTATTATTTACAAAGTTTCAAACATTTTTACAAATCGTTTGGGTATTTTTCAATTTCTTTAGTTTTGAAATTGAACTGTTTAAAAAAATACTTTTTCATTTATATAACTGTAAAAATCACAAAGACCGGGAGTTTTTTCGAATTTTAAAATGTTTTAGTTATTTGTTTAACCTAATATTTTGTTTTACCTATCAAGGTTTTTTTAATTTTGAAATTTTCCTCTTAAGAGACTTTTTAAAAATATTGCTTAATTTATATAAGTTTGAAGAACACGAAGAGCGGGAGTTTAATAATTTTTTAGTTTTATTTAACATATTCCTTTTTTTAATTCAAACACTTTTTTCGGAAATGATTCAGTTTTTTTCTATTTTTTATGAGAGAGACTTTTTAAACAAATGGTTTCATTTATATAATTTTCAAGGACAGAAAGACTGGGATTTTCCTGAATTTTCAATTTTTTAATTATTTTCTTGTAACTTATTCAGATTGTTAATTCAGAAAGTTTTATATTATTCAATTTGAAAGAACATGAGACTCGGGAGTTTTTCTAAATTGTCTAACTTTATATTTTTTCATTCCTTAATCTTTAAATTTTTTGAAGAAAACGATTATTTTAGTTTAAAATTAATTTTGCTTACCTGCAAAATTTTATTTCAATGTATTAATAAGACCAGAAGTTTTTTCAAATAACTAATTTTTTAGTTAACTTTAATGTTTTTCAGTTTTCAGCTGAAATACTTTTTGTAACTTTTTCATTAATTTTATTAAAAATCTGTCTTTACAAAAATCTTGTTTTCTTTATTACTTGCTACGATTACGTGAAAATAGGAGTTTCTTCCAACTTTTAATTTGTTACTTATTTTGCAGTTTTTGTGATAAAATATTTCTATTAGTTATTTTGTTGTTTGACATTTAAAAACAAGTAAACTATTTATTTATGTGTAACTAGATATGTATACAACTAAAATCTTGAGATTTTGAGAGGCACTAACTGAGAAGTGAATGAAGGGTTAGGTGAAGCGTCGAGGCGTATAAAAGTATGGGAGATGGGACAGTCGTGGGTGAAGTGCCGTAGAATATAGGAGAGGCGGAGAGTCGGAGAAGGGATGATTGAGAAGTATAGTGGCAACATGGAGATAACAGAACTAAGAAGACTAAAAAGAATTGAGGTGGAGACGGGCGAAGGATAAGGATAAAGAAGGAACAGTGAGTGGTTTAGGACTAGAAGAGATGTGGTGATAGAGAGTAGAGGAAGGTTAAGAGGAAGTTGTTTGCGGTTGTGGTGAGAAAGAGGAAAAGGAAGAAGCGATGAGGAGAGGGTGAGAGTTGGGGGGAGAGGGTTGAGCAACTAAGGATAAGAAAGGGTTTAGCACAGCGGGAGAGGAGTAGAAGAGGAAAGAGCTAACTTCGCGAACGGAGAACTTTAATAATAAATAAAAACTCGACACAGCAGTATTTTGCATCTTGGGTATTTTTCGTCCTTTATGAGAAACGAGGTATTTGAAACCTTCAAATTACGAAGAAAAACAATCGGCTGGAATACTTCTAATTAGCAATTTTCTTTGTAACTCAGTGGTTTTGGGGTTCGAGTGGCGAAAGTGGCTAAGGGGAGGATCTGATTCCATAGAGGATTTTACCCGACTGGAAACAAATTACCAGTAAATGCTTCGATTCGGTATAATAGCATGGGGGCCAGTAGATACTCCCTACATTTTCTCCGGAAAAGGGATTCGCAGGAATGTGCTAAACGTGCTACATGGACGCAGGGCGAGAAAGTGTACAATGTGTTTATAGACACGTGTGGGAAGCGAAAGAAAAGGGTATTTGAAAATGAGGTAGAACCGACATCCGAGGGAGAAAAGACGAGCGCACTCAGCAAGGGATACCCGAGCTGTCTCTGATCTGACGTGGCGGGATTACCGTCCAAAGAGGAAATGCGCGTTCCATTCCCGAGAAGAATGAATTGTAAAAATGGGATCCACCCATTTGTTGGGGGCAAAAACGAAGACGGACGAGCAAATTCTGTCGTGACTCCATTGATTTTCGGCGCGATGCTCTTACTTGAAATCGAAACCAGAAACTAACCGTAAAAATCTATTTTACGCTCCGCAGAACGGTGAGCTCGGGTCTCGCGGTCCAGAGAAAAAGTAACGCATTTCGTGTCGTCATTTATTTTCCTTATTCTATCGCATTCCCTCAAGAAGCACGGATTTTGTAAATCCTTTCTTTTCTATTTGTCAAAACATCATTTTGCTCTTTTAGTCAAAAATTACTAACCGGGAAACATTTGTATAGTTTGGAAAACTTGCTCAGTTAACTGAGAATGCAAAATCACACTTGGAAAATATAAATGTGAATAATAATTCTTTGAAATGCTTGAAAAAAATGAATATTAGTGATTTCTTTAAAAGTTAAGCATCTAAAATTCTGAATACAGACTTCACATTCTTTCCATCATTACCCTTTTTACACCTTTTTTTAAGAATTCCTCTTTTTTCCCCTGTTTTAAAGAAATGTCCCCGATTTCTTGTTTGTTGCAGAATTAATCTGTTTTGGTTTAAAGTTCTACTATTTGGTTGAAAACTCAACTGCGTGGATGAAAGTTAAAATACTCTGTTATAAATTCATTTGATTGATTGTAAATTTAACTATTTTGTTAAAAATTCGTTCTTTTTTTGGTTGAAAAATAATATTTCCCACAAAATATTTTACTGATTCATCATTGGTTGAAAATTCAACAGTTTGGTTAAAAATTGATGTGTTTTGTTGTCAATTCGTCTTTTCTGGTAAAAAATTATTCCTGTTGATTAGAAATTCAACTACTTGGTTGAAAGTTGAATAACTTTGTTAAAAATTCTTTTTGTTAGTTGAATATCCATCTCTTCGGTTGAAAATTAGTTTTTTTTTAATTCATATATTTTGGTAGAAGTCTGATATTTTTTCATCATCAATGCAACTGTTTTGATCAAAATTAATCTGTTATTGTTGAGGATTCAACTATTTTGTTCAAATTTGTCTTAATTCGTCGTTCAACCGTTTTAATTCAAAATTCAAATTTATTGTGGTTGAACTATCAACTATTATATTTCTCGTTGAGAATTATGCATTTTTTCTTGAAAATTCAACTACTTGATTGAACGTTGCACTCCTTTGTTAAAAATTCCTTTTCGTTGTTAAAGATTCATCACTGCAGTTGAAAATTTAATTATTTTGTTAGAAGTTTTATTATTTTCATGAAAAGTCTCATTTTTTGTTCGAAAATTTAACAGCTTTTTTAAAAATTCATCTTTTCTGGATTGAAAATTCATCTTTTTTGGTTGAAAATTCAATTGTATTCCAAAGAAAATCATCTTTCAGGCTAGAAGATTGATATACTTGGTTAAAAATTCAACTGTGTGTGTTCAAGTTTTCTGTTTTCTCTGAAAATTCATCGATTTGGTTGAAAATTCATCTTTAAATGTTGAAAGTTCAACTATTTATTGAAAAATTCGTCTCTTTTGCTTGAAAGTTCAACTAGTTTGTTGTTAATGCAACTGTTTTGTCTAAAATTGGTTAGCTTGTGTTGAACTTTCAACTGCTAGGTTGAATATTAACTTTATGGCTGAAAATTCATTTTAGGATTAAAAATTCTCTGTTGACTGAAAAATCTTTCTTACTTAGAAATTCAACTCTTTCCTTGAACATTTGTAATTTTTGTTTCAAAATTAAATTCTTTTAGTACAAGTTGGATTTATTTTGGTTAAGACTACAACTTTTCGGTTAAAAATAATTCTGTTTTCGTTGAGGCTTCAACTATTTTGTGGAAAACTACTATTTTGCGAAATATTTTGGAATTTTATTGAAACTTAATGATTTTGTTAAAAGTTTAATAATTTTGCTAAAAATTTAATTGTTTTGTTGAAAATTTGTCATTTTGAATTGAAAATGCAACTGTTCTCTAAAAAAGCCTTGTGGAAAATTCGTTTTTCATGAAAAATTAATCTTTTATGATTAAAAATTCATCTGCAAGCAAAAACTATTCTTTCTTAGATAAAATTTCAACTTCCTTTGAAACAAATCGTCTTTTTGGCTTGAAAATTCGACTATTTTGTTAAAAATGCAACTGCTTGTGATTCAAGTTAATTCTTTTTTTTTTGTATTTCGACCATTTGATTGAAAATTGGTCTTTAAAGGTTGAAAATTCAATTATTTGGTTGAAAAATCATCTTTGTAGGTTGGAAATGCATCTTTTCAGGCGAAAAGGGGCGAAAAAATGTTCAAAATAGAATGACGTAGTTTTTGAACTGCCGCTAATTTAAAATATCGAATTGATGTTAAAAAGTTTCCAAGCCTTCAAAGAATTACACACACAATCACGTGTATATTTTGATGTATATTTGGTCAGTGAAACTCTACGGGAGGAAATATTTTGTTATTTTAGTGTTTGGAGAAAGTGAAGTGCCCCGGAAAATAGAAGGAAGAAAAGACTGACCGTATCCACTTGATGTGATACGCGCGGGTACTCCGTTGCATTCATACAGCAAAGAAAAGATCCTATCCCATTCCTATTAATAAATGTGGAGCCGTACTGAATTTATTTTCCACGAAACACTCACCAGCGCGAATCGGCCATTGGCGTGCAATTTTCAACAATATATTTTTTTTTATTCCTCGTCGATCGATTCCTTTCGACTCAGGCTTCTTTTGTCTCTTTCTTCAAATGCCACTGTGGAGATAATTATTGATTTTTCTGTCAGAAGCATGTAAACTGTCCTTTGAAGATTCCAGGTTAAAGGATCTCTAATTATGTTATAGGAAAAATATTACTGGTATAAAGGCAGAATATGAGAAGAGGAAATTGGCTTGAATTTGAATACAAAATTCCTTCTACCTGATAGAAAAGAAATGAAGTACAATTTGCAATTTTATATTGATTTAATTTACAATTTCCTTATGCACCTACTTTTAATATAGAGTTTCTGGTAAGACATGAAAAATGTAAGAATATCAGGCTTTGAGTTGAAAGTACTCAGTCATGAACCCTGAAATATAAGACCTTTTTTTAGGAAATGTAGTGTCTCATTCTATAGAAATACTTCTATTACACAAAAACATAACAATTTCCTTTCTGAGACAAGTGCATATTGATCAAATCATCATATCAGATACCCTTAAACATCCCGTTTTTCTTTTTTATCAAAAGCTTCAATTGACTGCAAATTGTAAAGCTTATTGTAAGTAGCGAAGAAAATCGAAAATCCATTAAAACTTTCCTTCATTGTTGGTAATTCTTTGAAGATCATAAAATGCAGTAGCTTCACAAAAAAAAACTTAAATGGGATAACTAGCTTTTTATTAATAGAAATGGTAATAGCTACGACTTCTACTCCGATGGTAAAACTAACTTACCAGTTTTTTGCGGCAACAAGTCGCCGTTAATACTCCTACGTAGTACTTAGTACTCCTTAGCAGTGCTGCTAACATTCGCGCCGAAATATCGCTTCATGTCCTATATTTATAATTCGCGTGAAATTATACATCTTGAAATAAAACTGAGATTTCGAACAATGTGATGAGTTGATGGCTAATGTTTTTATAGCCATATCAAACTTGCATGAGAGTACATTTAAATCTTTTATAGATGAGGTCAGGAGGGGCAGCGCCGACCAGTTAACAGTCAATGATTTTTTTAAAGTTAATAAGATGTAGAATTGATCCACTTTTTTTTCATTCCGATTCCTACATCATTGTGTATCATATTTCTATAAGTATTAATTACATAAATAAAACAATGATTCAATCATTTAATTATTTCTAACAAGCTGTATTTCTTCGGCTTTGCCCCACACCGGAGGGCAAAGCCGACCGCAGCTTTTTATAAAAATCAAAACATTCGAAGATGGAAAAACGTTATGGTTTGCGTCTGTGGTATTTTATGCACTGTAAAAATTACCTTTAAACACATCCAACAAGAAGAATAAGATATTTTTAATAAAAAAAGGTGATAGCTGTGATATAACCTCTTATTCGTTGACATTCCACTAGACGGACTACGGGCAAAGATTTCTACCGTACCGACCGGATTGAAAATAATAATATTCAATAGTTTTTTGCATGTAGACCAGAAGATAAGTGGCTGTTCTACATAACCGATCACTTATCATAACCTAAGCACTTTTAAACTATTATTTCCGTCGGGCTTGCTCCCCTGGTGAGGCCTCAATTATTTTATTATTCACGATATTTAATATACTTTGGACTTGAATTACGTTCAATGATTATAATGAAATAATGTGATATTGTTTTATCTGTCGATATAAAAAATCCTCATGCTGTAAGTATTACCATAAATGTTGAAAAATTCATATTTCTGCCAGCGAATCGTCCATTCTTTCGTTGTCAAAACTGTTTTCTGCATAATTTTTATTTTACAACGTTAATTTTCAAACTTTTAGTAAGTTACACTATCTCTTTAATAAAATAGATTTATTTGATGCGAAGTTGAATTAAAATTGCTGAATAATAGCGATCTTATAAGCAAAGTCGCCTTTGCCCCACCGGTCGGCGCTGCCCCTCCTTACCCTATACTATTTAAGTCATGGCTTTATATTTATACTGAGCTTTCAACGTTCCCAGAAAATGTAACATAAAACTTGTTCATTAAAAAGTGAGTTTATGGATCGACTTTCTGGGGACGAAAATATTTTTCAATTATATACACATGAAGTGTCACAGATTGACGGGTACGGAGAAACGATGATCTGCCCTCTGGGTAGCGTTCGCGTTGCTATTTCTATTGCAAAATTTTTGGAACATCCGTATTTATTAGAACTGGCAGCATTGGTTCGAAACTTACTTTACATTGTGCAATATACATATATGACCCATTTCAATTATTCATTTTTTTCTAACCAATACAAATTTGTTGCTTCTAAAATATTGGAAGTTAAATGTTGATTAATTGTAGGAATTCTTAGAAAACAGAGTATTTTACGAAATTTCAGAAGCAATGATGGTGGGATTTTTTATTAGGAAATGAAAAAACGCTTTTGAAATTTTGATAGCCACCTCAAAGTGATGTAAATTTTGTTTGAAAGTTTTTTTTTACAACTAAAGAAAATTAAATTATCAACAAAATTACGAAGCGATATTTTTATAATTTCTAATTTTTATCCTATTTTTCAAAAATTAAATTTACAAAAAAAAAGTGTACAATTTTATTCATATAAACAAATTTATCAAGAAATAAACAATTTCCATCCTTTTTTCACTTAAAAATTCTTCACCAAATAATATGCATCGATGTAGCTTCCCAGACTGATGAGAAGCTATGAAATTGTTAAAACTAAATATTTAACTTTGCTATAAATAATTTAATACGCAAATACTAACCTTTTATCCTTTTTTTGCAAAAAAGTTGTTTTTCCTTCTTATATGTATCAAAATAGCTTATTAGACTTAAAAAACAGCAAAATATTGTTGACATTTGACATTGTGCTTTCTTATAAATAATTAAAGTAAACGTATAGAAATTTTTTATTTATATTTAATTATTTATTATACTATTAAGTCATTTTGCTTTCAGTGTAGGCGTAACTTGCTCGGTGAGGAAAGGAGTAATGTGAGGTGGAGGTATAGATTTTTTAGATTGATCTAGAATTCTCGTGTTATTTATTTAAATGACACGTTCGTTCCGCAACACTGCTCCGACCCATGTTGCTGATCAATCTTTCTAGCGATCATCCCAAGTGAAGAGCCTCACAAAATAGTAATGTGTGGTTCGCCACTTGGGCCCATTGGTATCCAAGGTCTTTGTTTCAGGCGCCATTCACTCTATTGTCACTCTGTTTACAAACCTCTGGGCATTCTGTCATTTACTTTACTTTTATACACTTGTTTGGTGAGTCATTCATAATACGAATATTAATTTTTTTCAATGAAAAATGATTAATGTTTCATATTTTTTACTTAAATTATTTACTTAAATTTATTATTTATTTATTTTATTTATTTATTTTATTATTCATTTATTTATTTATATTTATTATTTATTTATTTCATATATATTTATTTATTTATTGTTTATTTATTCATTTATTCATTAATTTATTTATTTCTTTATATTTATTGATTTATTTATTTAAATGGAAGTTTTCCATTTTTTAAAATTATTTATACCAAAGCAAAATGTACATTTAAGTTATCACACTAATTTGTTTGGGAGCAGATTTTGTTTCATAAAATTATAACCTATCATCCGCATTCACATTTCTTTACACATTATTGTTTGGTATGAAGAAGTGAACAAATTCGGCCTCAGTTCATATTGAAAAACTAAACTAAAAAAAAAGGAAAAAACTATTTAGTTTAAACTAAATAAATATTAACTAAATTAGAGCACATTTAATTTTTGGTCAATTTGAGAAGCAACTTTGATACTTATTAGACGAGCTATTAGATGGCAAACAATTTTTTCGTGAAAAAAGTGTAAACATTTTAAAAAAAATAATTTTTAACAATAAAATTGTATAGAAAACAAATCATTTTCTGTCTTCGTATATTCAAATTATAAGTTGATTTAATTGCGAATATACCTAAGTGTAAAGCTGAGAGAAAATAATTTTTTCTTAAAAAATTGACTTTTTTGTAAGTTTTTTTCATTGAAAAAATAGGCTGAAAATTTAAAAGAATTTAAATATCGTTTTTTATATTTGTTATGAATGTTATGCTCTTTGATTCTGACAAAAAACTTCAAATCATTTGAATAGTAAATTCTAGATTTGCACTACTGTTTGGATTCCTAATTGATAGAGATCACACGCTTGCAGAGAATTGTAAAATTCTTCACAATGCGATTAGTTCGTAATTGAATTAAATGCAGTGACCAGACTAAATTCTCTGTCTCGCTAAATTTGTCATCGCTAGTAGGAGGATCATGTGTGGAACGGAGGAGAACTTGGGGAGTGTAACTTAGCGAAAGTAGGGACGTTCGTTGCCTCTTGGCGATGCTTGGAAATCGTTGAACAGTTTGTATAGCATTCCGCGGAGGCACGTGACGAGTTTAGTTCATTCGTAGGAGAGAATAAGAAAGAAAAAGGAGAGAGTTTGAGACAATGAGAGAGAAGGAAAGCGAGAGAAAGCAGAAACACATGGAGGTCAAGTAGATTGATGGTGGAGCCAGTCATGTGGTTCTAATTTGCCCTCTATTACCTCGTCATAAATTTCAGTTGGAAAAAAGCACGAAGCATTATAGTTATGGCAAGTACTAAGACTCATATACACTATCGCATGAACATAATGAGAATCAACGCACAATTTGTTCCCTGAAAAATGTCCGTGAAACATGCTTTTGGAAATGAATTTTGAAACTCTGCTTTAATCTTTAGGGAAAATAAAAAAGAGTAAGTCTCTCACTCTGAAAGTAAACACACTTCCTGAGGAAAAGCATTTTCCAATATTTTTTGTAAAGAATAAATTCTGAATCAATTATTTCTGCGTCAGGAGATTCTTTGATAGCTCCTTTGTACTCGTTTCTTCTTTGTCTCGAGTGCTAACGAATCAATCAATATTCTGCATTTTCTTATTTATACTCTTGGATTTAGTTAATTATCGTGCTATACCAATTCAATAGCTTTTTTTGTTAAGCTTTTTTTTACACTGCTTTTATTGTTTGTTGGTTCTTTATTACGAGCAACAATATCAGAAAGAGGGAGAGAGATAGAGCTACTTGGAAAATACAACAACAGAGTTATTTGTACTTTAAAGGCATATACAAGAGCAATATGTGATTGGATTGTGTTTCTAAGTGGCAATTCAGTACGAGTGCTTGTACAATAAAGTCATTTGAATAATTTCATTATTTCATCACTGCATTCAAACGATCAATCATAACTTTACTTCAAACGACACATAATTTGCATTAGGTGCATTATAAACTATAAACAATGTGCAGTACCGTAAAAGCATGATAGGCATTCTGTTGAAACGACTCTGAATCAAAGTCGCTTTTCCACTTAATAGTTTCTGATCAATAACTAATAACCATTCGACATTCTCTCTAAGCTAATAAATCTCTCAATAATTCAATTGTTCTCAGCTCGAAAAAATCATCACTAATTGCATCATTACGAATAACTAAACTCTGGAAATTAGTTCTAGGCGATATTTTTACAATTTCTGTTTGACTACTTCAAATATTTCTGAACAAAAACTAGCTCTCCTTTCTCTCAGGCTTTTTGAACTTTCCTTCTTAACGAGTCCGGAAAGTTTTTCGTGAATCTGTGATTGCAAATTTCGAAATAATATTTGACTACCTACCTTCATTTGCAATTGTTTTTGTTGCCCAAACTAGAACTTACTGAAATTTTTCCAAGGAAATGCCATCGAAAAACAGGATTGCTGCGTTGGTGATAAAACAAATGTTTACGACCTAAAGTAAAAATACAGGGAAAAAGATGGGTTAACTAACGACCCATGATTCCTTTTACCCCTTGAAAATAGTAATTACTTTTTATAGCAAGATTCTAAAAGTGTAAAAGAAATTGCCACTTTCTGGGGTCAAAAAAAATTTGCTATCTTATTTTATTTACATTTAACTTCGCGATCTTAAAAACCTTTTTGCTATACAAATTCTAAGTATTGCTTCATAAATTTGAGACAAAGCGAAAGGGCAGTTTCACCTCTGCGAAGAGTTACTCAGCGTTAATTTCTAGAAAACCGTAATAAAATAATAGGTACCATGGCATAACCAGAACGAAATGTAATACCGTCGTTTCCCTGGGGCTCCCGCACGAGAAACGGGGAAAAAGTCCTGGTGCTATAAAGTGTACAATAACCGCTAATATTTTCCATCCGAAATGTCGAGTGCGTATTTTAACTTAAATAATTTAATTGTCTGACAAGTTTTCACGAATAATTTTCATAGTTCTTCTGATCTTCCTCAGCTCTTGTAAATTTGTTTGAATTGTATAAAAAGTAAACTCTGGAAACATGACGTGATGTTAAACGAATAAATAAAAGGAAGAAAGTGAGCTCAAAACTTTTTTAATTATGTTGAGGATTTTCAGCAATTTAACATGGATAAATTTCGTGCCGTGAAATTACAAACGGAAATCCCTAATTATTCGGATTGTGGTTCGATGTACTCGCAATGTTCCGCGATCGTCGCGGCGTTTAACCTACATTTCCGGGAAAGTGGAACTTCCTCGTGTCTGCCCGTAATTAGAAGGTGTCAGACTTGCACTTTTTAGAACAAAGTGAACAAGCCTGAACATCATGCATGTTGAAGTGCAATCATGTGCGATCACCAAACCACCAAAAAATCGTTTTATAGCTATTTTATAATAAAATCCCATTATAAAGTTTTAAAGGTCAAAAGTGCCGACTAGTGTGATACCTTCAAAATAGCTTTTCAATTTTGAAATTGTGGACTTGAAGGTGACAAGATTTGTGAAGAATTTTCGTAATCTGGGGTCGTGGGAGGCCTAAGAGAGCAACTGAAGCGTCAAGAAAAATCTTTGATCCGTCCCGTAAGCGGGTTTGTGTCGCAGTAATTTCCACTTGGCTTCCTACGACCCTCTACAAGTTTCCAGCCCCTTTAGTTCGAACCAAGCTGGTATTCTCTCAACACGGCCCCTTGCTGACCAACTCTTGTTTTTCTGCGCCCTTTAACCCAAAAGGTAAGGTTAACGTGGAGGGAGGACGATCGGGAGCAAGGTGAGGCTGTCCGACCTTGTATACCTAACTCCCAACTGCTGTTAAATCAGAGAAGGTTCACCTTCGACAAACTTTTCTAAAATTTTCCTCACTTTTTCAGGTTATTCGATAATTCATCAGTATACATGTTTCAGTCTCATGACTCTGAATGAAAAATAGAAACTACTAGACTGTTTATATAAATTCGTGACCATCATCATATTACAGGCAATTTTCAGGCACTTCGCATAATTGAGGAGGTCCTTATGTACATGGTAAACATTTCTTTCAGAAATTATAGTTCAAATGCCTGAAAATAGAAAGTCCTCCTATTTCTGCTAATCGCTTAATATTCACCCATTGCCCCTGGTAATTGAATGTTCCCATAAGATGAACATCGGAGTATGAAAAATCGCTTAATTTATGTCAATTTTTCAGTTTTTTTCAAATGAATCCTCTGTGTGGGACGATGAACTTTATTTCATGCTTAAAATATATTAATTTTTAAAACCTAGACAAAATTCACAAAATGGTGGATCCAACAATTTGAGTCAGAAATTCCATTTTTGATAGTTATTAACTAATTACAAATTAAACAAAGTCTGCAGTTTTCAATAAAATATTTCAAAACTGCATTAGAAAAAGAAGTTTAATTTTTTAAATCATCCAACTATCCCAGAAACTCCTAATGTTTGAAATTTCAAGATAGCGGATAATTAAATATTCTAAAAATAACTGTTCTACATTTTTGAATGAAATAATTTAGAACTTAGCCAGAAATAGAAGTTTAATTTTAGAAATCATTCGATGATCCCAACGTAAAAAATTCGGAATGAATTGAAATTTGGCGGTCCGTTTAACTTTCAAAATTGTTTTACTTTTGTACTTTTGAACGTAATCGTCCGAAACTTCGCTAGAAAATCAAATCTATCTTAAAGCATTGTTTTTTTGTATTGAACATTCAAAATTTATAAAAATCTAAGATGGCGGCCAATTTCTTTTTAAAAAGAATAAATAAGTTATGTCATATTTTGGGGTATTCAGTTGGTCGGAATCGTGCATTTTTTTGTAATTTTGGACTTCTCGGATCTTCATTTGCTTTCTAAATTAATATTTTTGATAGGAAGGTTTGAAAATATTTGATTGGAATATTTGATTGGCATGGGCCGTCGAAGGCTCTTCCAGAGCGCGAGGCAGGAATCGAACCCACAAGCCGACGGAGTGGGTTCAAAGACTACGCCTTAGCCCCCACGACCATCGCCCCGCTCTGCATTCTTAGTTGGGTCTACTATTTTACACATTTTGTATATTCCAAGTTTTTCATAATTAAGATATTTTAAGAACTGCACAGAGAATATTTTCCTATGTGTACGATTTATTTTAATAAAAAGTGAAACAGTGATATAAATTAAACTTTTTGTACTATTTCTGCCATGTTAATCGTATGAGAAACTTCCTATGCATCATGTTTATCCTACCAGAGGATTTGGCTTACTCGATACTTTTTCAGAGTATACTGTTGGGTTGAAAGGGGAAAAACACAAACGAACTTTTTAAAAAAATTCGTGGTCATCATTATATTACAGGCAAGTTTATGGCGCTGCGCATGATGTTTGTAACCAGATTATGAATATTCATATTTGTCTCCAATTTTAATTATATGTTGTATTCTATTAATTTGCGATTCAAATTTAGAGGGTTTAATTTACTCGATAATTGATCAGGATATATTTTTGATTTGCAATATACTATAAGGTAAAAAATACAAACTAGACTTTCTATAATAATTCATTACCGTCATCATATTACATGCATGTTTGAGGCACTGCGCATTCCGTGTGTTACATAAATCACAAACGTTCATATTTATCTCTAATTTGAATTCTATATTATATCTTAAGTCGCAAATAAACTTCAGAGGGTTCCTAACTCATTATCTAACAAAAATTTGATTTCTAGGAAAGCCTTGGTAAATTTTGAGAAGCTAATTGAACCGAAATCGGTGGCAGGACCTGGAATTAACTCAATTCGAGTCTGAAGTGCACTTAAAGGAGGGATGCTCAAACATGATACTATGAAGCAACTATCGTTCGCTATGTAGAAGACAAATGGAATTCTTAAGATAGTTGGTTCGTTGAAAGAGCTCAGCGATAACGAGCGAGCCTGATGAGTGGGGGTAAAAGCTAAGTGGGATTGGGACGCAGGGGTGAGTTGGGAGGGTTGTTTTAGCACTCTCTCCGTAACTGACAGCTTAATTATGTGTCCGAGCGTTGTTCATGTGATGCGCCTCAACCGATGGGAGCAGAGACTGGATATTACAGAATTGGTAGATGATAGGCCTGGGGAGAGCATTGCCGTAGGGGTATCGGAATTTGATGGCGGTCGAGTTGCAGTTCAGCGATCCGTTTGAACAAAATTCCTCGAAGCGTACAAAAAAAGCGTTTTTAGTTTCCAAAGTTCTAGTTGAACGACACGCCAGCCTCAGGCTCATCGCTTCAGTGCTCTTTTTATTTGTTTTCATTGCGTCACGCTGAAGAGGTTTACTCTGATATTGATGAAATGTTTGTCTTTTGTTGGTATTAAATTAAACAGCCTCAGGATCTAAACTCGCTCTGTTTATAACAAATTGTATATTTTGAAATCTATTAACAATAAAAAAGATTCTTCAAGCGGTTAGAATAATTGGAAATTACATTCGTATGGTATTTTAAAAGACGGTCTTTTTTAAATCAGGAGACGAGTTTCGAAGGGGTCAAATATTCGATCAAGATTAGGGCTCATATTTTCCGAGATATAAGCATCGTTATGAGCGTAAAGGGAATTGTCGAAGACCTAATTTTGCGATAAAAAATTACAGTTTTTGAAATTAGAAGCCGATAACGAAGCTCCACTTAGTAGAGTGGAGACCGTTAATTTCTACTTTTACGACTATGGTAGTTTGTGCTGCAGGATGGGTGCATCAACTTTTTTCCAGGAGACGTGACCTCATCATCGGTGATTAGGACCATAGGATATCAGAAATTAGGGAAAAAAATGTCATATATTATTATCTCTGGGTTTCATTTGAAGATATTCGTGAACACTACATTTTTTCTGTTGCTCATTTAAGAAAGATTTTATAATTCCATTATAAATCACCTCATCAGGGGATCAAGAAAAGAACACGTCTTGTTAAACTCTCTCCTATGATTTACCCTTTTGTCCTTTACACTTTGACACTAGTATTTCCAGCAACATTCTAGTAGCGTTCACCTTTCATTATGAAGTTATTCGCCCTCTGAATATTGCAGGGCGAGAAGGTGCTCACCACGGAGAGATAGTTTTAACGTGCGAGTGAAAAGCCTAAACGCTTGAATACACTTTAAAAAAATATATATATATATGTATATATGAAAAGTTTCCCTGTAGAGAGTCAATCGAAGGACGAAGTGCCGCGGGGAAAAGTTTTTAGCAGTTGCTAGATTAAATTCTTTGATCGCCAAGTGAAAATATTTTGTAATAATTGCATCTTGTTATTAAGTATTGAGGAGTATTGAAAATTAATAGACACACGTATTACGGAAGTTTTTCACAAGGGAAAGGAGATTTACGGCTTTAAGTCGTGAAAAAAAAGGAAAATGAGAAAGGTGTTACAACGACTTAGTTAAAAACCGCAAGTGGCAGAAATACTCTGGTCTAGGCGTGGACTTCATTCACTTACCATTACGGTCGAGCAGCCTGCACACCCAACTATACAAAACTGTCGCACTTTGCTGCACCACGGAAGGCAGCCGTTACTTTTTACAACCAGAGTAATAATCGTTTCGACGGTCTACAGTAGTAGATGTCTCGGTCTTAGGCGACTCAGTCTTACTATATACTCTATCGTCTTCGGACTGAAGCAACGTTTTCTTAAACGTGCTCATGGAATATCCTATTGGCATAATCTTCTTGGGATATCCGTAAAGCTTAAAAGGCGCGATCTTCATCCATAAGCAATAGTAGTTCAATATTTGCCATTTTAATCATTTTATTACCGACAAATAGTTATAGGATATGAAAATACTTTGAACCGCCTTTAAAGCATTGTACGCTATTTCCTATTAATTTGATCACTTGAGAGAAATACATTGGAACTTTTGTAAAAATGTATCTCAACTGACTTTGGAAGCTTCGATGGCCATCTAGAACCAAGCGAAAAAACATTGGGAAGAGACTGCGAAGTATTGCAGTTTTCTCCATCGGACGAACCTTGCGGTTGTACGATGGTAATATTTCTGAGTGGATGATGTAACACACTCAGCGAGATACGAGCACATACCGAGGTCTCAAGAAACGAAGAATTTCTCAAAGAATTTCTTAGAAGCACAAAACCCTCTCCGGGTTTTCCTCAACTGTACAACTTCACCCCAGCGACTTTTTCTTAAGAGTTTATCATTGTCTGCTTAGGTTATTATGCCAACCTGAGTTATCGTGATTCGATTTTTTTTCGCATCTACAAGGTAAGCTTTTATCGAGAGGAAGAGAGTCTATTATCTATGGGAATAATAAAAGCAACTTTTTTCAAATATTATATTACTTCGCTCTGAAATTACACGTGAAGGTAAATACCGATGAAATCGAATCTGCAGATGCATGAAACGTGGTAAAAATATAGTCTGAGAAACAGAATTCTGCGGGTGAGATAGGAAGTCCGTTGCGGGTTATTTGGTAGCTGCAGTCATTTATTATGATAGGTGTGCAATGTTCGGTTCGCCCTGTTGCCCTCGATGAATTCTACACAGGGTGTCCCACTTGAGAATAATATCTGTTCAATTTACTAAATCAAGGAAATATCTCAAAGCCTAATAAAATTTGGAGCGTATGAAATAAGTGGATAGGAAGCGAAATGGGATTCTTCATAATTTACGTTACAACCATGATGTGCATGGCCGCTGAAAACTCATATGAAATTATCATTGTCACCTTATTTTTTAATATTTTTGTATACTTTTGATTTAAATTAAATGATTGGTGAATCCTTTAGGGCTAATCTGATAACTAAGGTAACTTTTTTGTATACATTTGGTCAGTAGGCTAATATCTCAAAGTTGAATGCGATGAAATGGAACACCCAATAGAGTTCAGAGGAGTCGGGCGGGACTCAGTTCTCGGTGATTTTGGTTCGCACGACTAGGCGTACAACCAGTAGCGATGGGTAAAACGGGATCGGTTTGGCTGTCACATGCACGAATCCCCGGAGCTCCGAACTGATAGTGGACAGATACTGTACATCCGTGCTGCCCGGTTAGAATTAATTGGCAATGTTTGGTTCGGCTGTGAATAGGTATATTGCAATGAATGTTCGTTAGCGTGCTTCGAATGGAATGAGTAGCCGAGATAAAGAGGCACGTACTTAGGGATTGTGTGTTGAACAAAAAGGAACAAAGTACCAATAATTGCCAGCCCCGAATCATCCTTGCCGTATTCGCTTACGAGCAATTTGTGAAAAATCATTCTAATTTCTGAATAAAAAACACGATGCAACTATGTTCTGGTATTGATTTGATATACCAATAGAAAAAAAGAATTCTCACATCTATAGATAAAACTTGAGAGAGCTATCATTTTTTTTTTCCTTGAAGAAAAATCTACTTGTCTGCAAATTATGTAACATTGCATAGATGTCTGGAGACTTCGAGAAAAGTACTTCAACACGCTTTGGTGAAGGAGCACAAAAGTTGAAAAAGAATGCAGACTCGGAAGCCCTTTGATGTCGATCTCGTTGGAATTGCTTGTTATCTTCCTGTAAAAGAAATTAATATTTCTTGGACTTCAGTTGTATTAAAAAAATTTTAAGGTGAAATGAGAAATTCTTGTTAGGGAAAACATCAAAGAAATAACGAATGTCATTCAAATGTTAATCTTAGGTAAGATAGACTTGAGTTCGAAATTACGAAGCTTCTAGTCTTCATTGAAAAAAAAATGTATCCTATTTGTTTTGTCACGATGAAACGAGCTTGGGAATTTTTCAGGTTTCTGTAAAGAAGAACATTTTCCTAATTACTTTTCCATACTGCATCGCAGTGTTTGAACAACAGAGATGGTTTGAACTACAAATTCCGCTCTGTCTGCTCGTAAAAAGTCACGTCAAGCCGTATAGAAGATCATTAGAAACAATAATCAGTTGACGAATTCGACCAAGCGTGTTGGTTGGATAAAAAAGTTCACGAACCGAAATGCATCAATATAAAACGTACTTGTTTCAGCGACACGCGCCAAGGCAATATGTATACAGGAACTTTTTTCAAATACATTGGGTGCACGTGAATCATTGTTAGCAGAATAATAGTTCATTAGCAAAGCATGTTTTCAGGATCGTGCAATTATTTGCTCTAATGCCTGAATATTAGAAAAATAGTACCTACCTTATACCTTAATTTGAAGCGTTAATTCTAAAGGATCAATATAAATCTCAAGTTTTTTTTATTTCAATTTCTGCTTGCGGATGGCAGCTATCGGAATTCGGTTCCGTTTTTCCGTCATTGGGAAGAGGCTGTGGTACACCAAGAGGTATTCGAGTTCGCTTGAATGTCCAACCAAACTCGTCGGGTCGACGTTCCTGTTTTACGTGTGTTAGACTGTCAATGTCTCCATGCCCTTCGGAACATAATCGTAATACCGACGCCACTATAATGCTGGAGAGCGAAGTAATTTACCCTCCGTTTAAGGGTTGGAGGAAAAATGGCTCTTAACATTTCCCAGTACCTGGGACCGCAAAATATCCCTACGTGATAAAAGCGGCAAGGCCATCTCGCGGACCATCTGTACCACCACGTGTCATGCATTTCACCTTGTCTTAGCTTACAAAATGCTCCCTTATACACTTTTATCTAAACATCTTCGCCTGCATGTACGGCAGGACGACACTTCGTTTTTTATAGTCAAGAATAACCTTATACATATAACCAGAAAATAAGATTTCATCTTTTCGAGTATGGTGCTCTTCTTGTGGAAGGTGCGTCATTACATACCTTATTTACGCTCATCTTCCTCCATAGACCTTTTGAAGTTTCATTTTAAAATTCTCATTTTTCGATTACAAAGTTTTTTTCTTCACATTTTTTTAATCGAATTATTGAGAGGGGATGCGAGATTTGTGTGAATGAATTTTTTCAAGTGTAACTAGTATTGATAAAATGGGTGAAATTTGAATAATGCATTTCCCTTCTCTTTTGTGTACCGAATGCCATTCAGCACTAAAGGGAGGAAAGCGGTTTTATTTTTTCCAACGAATAAAAGCGACTCTGGTCTGAGGAAACTGCGAAATAAAAGGCGATGCTGTGATATCACATTTTCCCTATAAACCCTTCATCTACGCATAGTGTAATCGAATCAAAACAAATAGAATAAAGATTTCAATAAAGTGAAATGTTATCCAATAGGTCCATTTCATGATGGGACAGCTTTTGAATATAATGTTTCAACAAAGACCCTCTCTCTTATATAAAGCTATAAATGCTGTCAGACAAAGATAACTCAATGTCTTGAAGCTCCAGGCACGTGTCTCTCGTCAAGGTTCCCACAAAATTTTATAATTATATTTTCATCCACGGGCTCAAAGTAAATGAAAGTTAAATCAAAGTCATAGCCTGAGGTACTTGAAGCAGGGTAAAGGCGTAGGTAAGAAGGTGTGGGTAGCTCGAAGGGTCGCGTGTTTTCATAAAAAGCCATATATGGACTTCGTTTGCTCAGTCCTATGCAAAGCAGTTTGAATGAAGAAGAATGATACGAAAGTCAACCAAGTAGAATCATTTTGGGAAGAAAAAAAAACAACTCTTATTTTATTATTATTTACTTTAATATTATAAAAATATAAACAGGTATTTTTATTGCAATTAAAATCACTTTATAGCAACTGGCTGTGCCTTTTTTGTCCACTAGGGTTCTTATTTAGTAAGCAGGATGTATTCAGCCGTCATCAACTCCGTCACCTAAAGCATCTCAATGCAAATTATGCAAAATGATGTTTCTGTTTCCGGAACGTTCAGGAGCTGTTTCTCGCCCCTAGAAACTCTTGTGAGCAAAATGTAAGTGTGTCGAGAAAGTGAAAGTTAGTTTCGAAAATCCCACAAGAATAGATTTGAATGTGATATATCGAAAAATCCAGAATAGCAACTAAATCTAATACAGAAATTATTTTTAAAATTTCTTGACGCCCGAAGGTGAAAAAAGATTGAGAGAAATGATGAATATAATTTCAAAATTCAAATTTGAATGACAGATCTTCAAAAGTCATTAACTCGATGTTTAACGAAGCTCACTAGGGAATACGTTGATGAACGTTTTCAAGGGAGCATAAGAAGTGGATGACGATATCCCAGTTTTGCACTCGGGTACATGGCGTGACGTAAAACTGACGTAAAAACGCCCTGTCCTCTTATCTATTAACATCTTCAATCTCTGAAGACGCTTTAACGAGAAAAACCCCTCAGCCAACGAGGGAGAGGTCGAAATGCCTGACTGGTATGGTACTTTCATTTACAGATGAACGAGAAAAGAGCACTTTCTGTAGAGTCTCTCAAAGAAGTTCGCGGATTTATAATTACCAGGAGTAACATTTGTAATTATTCGACATTGAAAACTACTCGGCACTACATCGAGAGAAAAACGGAGGGAATTCTCGTAACAGCGAAAAGGTAGTTAATTGTATTAATTTTTAACGAAGAACGAAGTGGCTGTCAATTTTGTAATTGAGAATAACATGAGGAGGATTGCTAAGTCTGTATTCAGCGTGAAAATAGACCAAACCGATTTCTGTTCAGCTTTATTCAGCTCACTTTTGAACTGAGCAGTCTTGTTAAAATCTTATGTATAATGGCGATGATCACAGTATTTTTTTTATATTTCCGTATATTCCTGGCTGTTAATTGTGTAATTGAGAATTACGCAAAGAGGACTGATATGTCGGCACTTAACTTAAATTGATTTTTGTCTGCCATTCCACTTAGAATAAAATTACTAAGAAATTTTTAGATTATTATTAGGTGAAAAATCTTAGTATTCTAAGTTTTCTAACTTGAGAAATTGCGAGATGCGAATTTTAAACTGAATATTCGTTTTTCTCTTGCCACTCTAGTTATGTTCTAAGACACCATGGGTCTTATTAATAAAAGTCGTTCTCTCAAGCTGCTGTCATTGATAACGGGAGTAATAAAAAATCCGTCCCGGCAGCATAGCGTTTCGCGACAAGCTGAACAAATGCATTAATCCTAGGAAAATAGCGCTTTGAGAGCAACGAGAACTGGGAAAGAGCCAAGCGGTTAGACGGAAGTTGCAGAGATGGCGGATAAATTTCCTGAACAGGAGATTACTTCCAATAGTAGTTTCCAACGTTCCTGTTATTATAGGTAACTTCGGTCCAATGTTCGAGTCCACTAAGCTTTGGTACGGAAGTTACGAGTAATTTTCATTTTCCAAATATTGAGTGATTTTTATAATGTACTGATTTAATCAATATTCATTAAGAGCGTGCGCACATAAAATCTTTATATATATATATATATATGGCATGCAGAATATCGATATAAATTTAATAAATAAAAGGCAAAGTGCGATAAATGTGAAAAATGTTTTCAAGAACGAAATGGAAAGCCAACCGCAGCTGATAGAGACAAAATTGAAATCACAGAGTCTCGTAAAATTTGACGGTTATGGAGACTACTATGGACGATCAATTGCGAAAAAGAAAACGAGAAAACAAAAAATGCATTCTTCTATATAAAAGTAAACGGCGGACGCGTGCATTTTCCGGGTTCAGTATTTGTGGCTAATAGGAAAATTGGTATTTCTATATCACTGTTATGTGCTGCGCTTTTAACAACCTTCACGCTCGACATTCCAAATGAACGTATCGGAAATGTGACAGCCTCGGCTGTTATACCCTATAATATAGCTGCAGGCAAATATCGCAAATTCAAGTGTAGTTGTATTATATACAGAGCTCTCTCGTTGGTGCGTTTAATCGAAAAATCAACAGTCGAAGAGAGCAATTAGGTTGAAAATCTTCCACTGAATAAATAGAACTCTGAATTACATTTGAACGTGCTAGGAATAAAATCCTCTGTTTTCCTTCACTTCAAACTAACTACCGAATTTTCGCTCAGTGAAATTCTAAATATAACAAAAAACCTCGAGTTTACTCATATCGTGAATATATAAGTGTACTAATTTTCACAAAATCTTGAAATATACATCAAATACAATACTTTAGCCAGGTCATTATTTCCGCTTTTTTCTGACCTCTTTTTATTAGAAGGAAGATAGGCAGGGTCGATAAGTCAGTCGTTTCTACAGACTGAAAAGTGAGGTCGGTCGACAATCAGTGACTTTTTAAGCCCGGAAGATAGAGTTTTGTGAATTCCTTCGATGCAAGCTGCCGCTCCATTCTAGTTGCTCTCGCACTCCTCTTTCTCACCCCCTGCCTACCCCTTCCTTCTTCATTACACTCATTCAGGATGAATACAAGATGCGGTTAGAACTTGTAGATGCTCAAAAATTTGTATAAGATTTTAATTGGCTCTGTTTGAGTTCCCTTGTAGCCCTTTTCCTTTGCGAGCAATTCGCTTTTTGTGCGATCGGACCTCGGTAATCTAGTTCCAGCATCAACAATCCACGTTTAAATGTCTCAATGTTGTCTCTATTGTGTTTTATGTTATCATCTTTTTTCTGCAGGATAACCAATTTTATACTAGCCATTATTGGCTTGCGCACTATGCGTGCGATAAGTTTCTTATTAGCAGTCATATTCTCAATATAAATGTTTATATTTTTCCAAGTATTGAAAATTAAAAGTTTATTGATTGAAAAAATGTTAAATTTCAATATTAAATATTCCACTACAAAATCCAAACATTTAAAGCATTAAAACTCTAATAATTATTTATCCGTAAAGTAAGCATTTAGAAACGGCCTGTAATTCACCAACTGACCTGATAAAAGTCTTGCAGAACGGTCCTAATAGCCGTTCTACCCAATTTTTTTTTAAGAGTTCAGAAGATTTGGAAGATTTCTAGGGATTTGAAAGTATTTCAACAGACAGATCTTAGCGGATTTAAAAGATTGCAAAAAAATTCAACAGCTTTCAAGGGAATTCAAAGAATTTCCAAGAATTTCAATTACGTGTCCAAGGGATTGCACAAGATTCAATTGAGGTTTTTTTTTTTAGATTTCAAGGGCTTTTCAGTGATTGAAGAAAAATGCATGTGGTTATATACTTCGATTACTATGAGGTTCTAAAGAGTTTTCTTGAATTTTGAAATATTTGAACGAATATCACAGGATTTACAAGATTTTAGGATATTGAAAAAGATTCCAAGGGATTTCAGAGGATTTTCTAAATTTACAAATATTGCGAAGGATGTACTACAAAGGCGTTTATTACGTAATTTTAGTAAATTTCCCAGGATCTCAATGGATTTCATACGACTGTAAATATTTTCAAAGATTTTAATGAATATCATAAGATTTCATATAATTTCATGAGATTTCGATGGATTTTATGATATTTTAATAAATTAAAAAAAAATTGATTCACAAGAATTGAGAGATTTCAAATGATGTCAAAGATTTGAAAATATTTTCAATTTATTTCAAGAATTTGAGGGGATTTTAATCGATTTCAAACATTTGAGGGTCTTTAAAAATATTTTCAGAAATGTTTAAGACCTTTAACAAATTTCAAGGTATTTTAAACTATTTCAAAGAAACTGAAATATTTCAGAGTATTTCCAATGATTCCAAAGAATTTTCAAAAGATTCAACAAATTTGAAGGAATTTTAAAGAATTTTATTGTGTTTAAGGGATTTTAAAACGATTTTTGCTGTTTCAAGAAATTTTGGAAGATTTGGGACGATTTTATATGAACTATAAGGTTTTATGGCATTTTGAAATATTCCAAGCGATTTTTAAAGGATTTTGAAGGATTTAATAAGATATCCAAATATTTCAATTATTTTAAAGTATTTTAAAAGCTCTTTAGGTATTTCAACAAATTTCTTCCACTTTTGTCAAAAAGTGTTCCCTCTAAACTACATTCTTTGAAAATCCTCTCATTACTGACTGTGTTTATTAACGTTTTACCGCATATATTCCGCATGAGTTGCATGCAAACCGCATTAACTTTACTCATCCCTTCCTTGATAAATGCAGGACTCACTAACGTACAGCACAGTGGGTGCAATTTTAGAATCATTCATTGGAATTTTAGCTATATTTTTTCTCTTTTTACTTCTAGTAATGGCTCCTGCACTGCCGATATCCTTCCTACCTTCGTTTATACGTCTGACTATCTCTCCATCGATCTATCCATCAGTAGTAAATAAACAACTAAGATAAACGTACTTATCAACTTGTTTTATCCTCTGATGGTCTAAAACAATTCTGCATGCTGTTTCCTCACCCTTTCCTTGAAACGCCATAATTTTTGTTTTGTTTACGTTCATTTTAATGCCCATGCTCGTGTTGCTAGTATTCAGTCTGCTCGCATTCTCTCTGCAAGCCTCCGATTGGCTCTCCCGTGACAATCTTATCATCTGCAAATGCTAACCCACGCATCTTCACTATCCCTAGATCCACACCTTCTTCATCCAAGAGGGCCATTCTTAGACACTTATCCATGAATATAATAAATAGCCAAGAGCACATAATGCATCCTTGCTAATACCTTACTAATATCGTACCAGTCACTCAGTTGCTCATTCAACCTCACACTCGCTTTGCTACCTGCATATGTATATTGTTTTTATTGCTTTTTGGAACCACCTATTGACTTTGTATTCTTTCAAGACTTTCCAAATCTTTCTTCTATCCACCTTATCAAACGATTTTTTCTAGTTCAAAACATGCACATACAACTTTTTTGTTTACTCTCAAACTTTTTTGAAGTGTAACTTGTTATGGCGCAACGCGAGACGAAATACTTTCAAATAATGAGCGGAATGGATCTTAAGCTTGGTTGTCGCGTGGACACGTTTGGATGTAATGTAATGTCACATTCAGCAAACACCGCGGCGGCCCCACGCGACGTGTCGGACATGGCCGAAGTTACAGTCGAGTGAGCAGTGCGATCACGGGGCACGCGAATAAGGGAGGAGTCGTTCGGGATATCGGTCGATGCGAAAATCAATGAGAATTGACTGTAAAAGAATTATAAACGATGTTCTCATAAAAAAAAATAATGTACATTCTACTTCATTACTTTTAGAATTGTGAATTCCGCATGGTAAAATAGGTGATAAATATTTATATTCTCTAAGTCACCGTGCAATTTCTAAGCGCATAGGCCATGTCCACAATGCGTCTACACCAGCAGCGGATCGATAAAAGCGGGCAGTACCCGACGTGGATAATTGTTTCAGCTATTAGCATACGCGTCAGTTCGTTTTCAGTGTTTAGCGAGGTGTCTCGATTTCGGTGGTGTTCAAGCGTAAATTATTATAAGTATTAGACAACAAAATGGACAAAAATAAAAAAATATGTTTTCACTACGGAAAAATCCAATAGAAATGGATCATACAGCCCTGTCTGTTTACGTTTCCAACGACAAGTTTAGTGATACGGGCACTTCAAGGCAACCCCCGAAACTGGTCTCATATTGGAGTTCTTGTGTATTTTGCTTACGGCACCTAATAAGCTGATTCCTCTGTAATCATTGCAGTTGCTTCTATGTCCCTTTCCTTTGTATATTGGTACGATAATAGCCTTTTTCCAGTCATCTTGAACTTTCCCTATATCCATACATTAATTTATCAACTCGCACAACCTGTGATGCATATATTCGCCAACGTATTCAAGCATTTTAACGTGAAAACCATCTATACTAGCAACCTTACCATTTTTTAAGTTCTTAACGATACACCTATCCACAGAGGCATAGATGACGATACGTTGGAAAACCCGGTTGAAAGAATCTGTGCCTTTGAGTTTCATGATGTAATTAGGAACTTAAATTTTATCCTTACTGTCTTTAACTACAATCTTCACTTTTCTGTTTTTGTCCTTATAATAATTTTCTAATCTAATTTCGTCGTCACCACTAAGATCTGCAATGTTCAACTTTCTTGTTAGATACGCTTGCTTCTCTTCATTAATACAGCTACGTGGATTTCATCACCCCACCATGATTTACCAATCATTCTTGTAATCTATTAAAATAGCTTAAAATCTCTCGAATAATAAAAAAATAACATGAATACTCCAGAATAATCAAAGGTGCTTTAAAATATTTTGAATCTTGTTAAAATTCTTTGAAAATCTCTGAGAATCCCTGAAAGTCTCCAGGTATTCAATAAAATCCTTTACATCATGTCAAATTCCTTGGAAATACTCTAAAATCCCTTGAAATTTCGTTTTGTTTTATTTAATTTTCAAGTTTTCTAGAAATCCTTCAATATCGATTTTCAGATCTTTGAAAATCATACAGATTTTTGGGTTTTTTTAAATGACTTCAAATATTTTTCCTAGTTTTATCTAAAAATAAATTTTCACGTACAAGAAACGGAGTATGGAATCAAATTATTTTTTCCTCAGTTCTATTATTTTTCGTTTTTGTTTAAGCTGAAATTGAAGTTCAAATCAAATTAAAATCAAATAATTCAATGGAATTTTTAAAAAGTTCTCATCTTGACGCTGATCGGTAATGCAATAAACAAAAAATACTTGAAATGATCAAATTTTGACACACGCGAGGGGCGACTCACTCTCAAGTAATCTCTGAAAAATTCGAATATCTTTGACTATTTCAAATTAATCCTTATTCTTAGATAAGTTATTAGAGTATTCACTTTATAAAAACCGTAAATAGCATAACGCGCGTCAATGACGTTTTGACTCGTCGACTTGTCGAAATTCGCTCCTTATTTCGCTTATTATATCCTAATGGATTGCTACTTGCATCTTATTGCTAGTTGTTTCGTAAAATTAAACTAAATAATATTATTTTTAAATTGGGACCTTACTTTTGATATTTTCTTAATGATTTTTTATTTTATTTATTCTGATTCATTTCCGTATATTTCAAATTCTTATTTTTGAGTTAAATATTGCTACTCGAGAGTGAATCGCCCCTCGGACACACGCACACGCAGGGAAATAACTAGGAGGGTTAAGTGAATTTTACAGCGATCGCGGTCGATGTTACTTTCTTCAAAACTGACTGATTACTAAGAAAGACGATTTGTTTTCTTTCTTATTTTCCTTTCTTGTTTAAATTCGACACGCTGATCAAAACAAGCATACACTCACATCTTGAAAAATATTCCATATGTCTAAAAATTCTACTTCATTTGGTTAAAAATAAAAAATTAAGATAACAGAAAAAAGAAATTTGAATCGAGTAATAGTTTAATTGAAATTGAATCAATTAAATATTTTCTTTCATTTTTCTTATGAATGAAATATGACTCAATTCAATTTATCCACTTCAAACTCCTACAGTCTACACTATATTTTCTTAAATCCTTTGAAAATGTCAAAATAAAGAATTTTTTTTAAACACACGTGAGAAGCAAGCGGAAATAGGAGCTTTAATATGGAGAAAGTGAATTCATGAACTTGATGATTATAATAAATAATCTTTTACAAACCTCAAATATTCTTCTTCTTTATAACTTTTTTCTATTTCATAGTAAAAACGAAAAAAGTGAAGGAAATTAAAAAAAATCCTGTGTGGCCAGTACCACCCTGCAGATTCGCGACTGTTCCTTTTCGAGCATTTTAACATTTGACTTTTATACTTGGTGCGGTACCTTATCGTGGTACTGCACATCGCTACTGTAATCTGTAAAATTTGTCTTTCAGAAAAAGTTATATCATCACGTTTCTCCCAAGTATGAATCTGATGGGGTGTAATTTACACCTAAACAAAAAATGATCCTTCCGTAGGGGACTGTGCCACCAGGATATTCCCTTATCTCCATATATCCTTTTTAAGGAGCCTTCACGCCCCGCGAATAGGTGTTGAAAGATAGCCGAAATTTTTGCGCCATCCGTTTTATGCCTGGCGTGACGATAACAGAAGGAAGCGAGGTAAGAGTTACGAGAACGAAAAAAGTGCTCTTTGACCGCAAATAGTTTTTGCGCCTGATTCTATTGATCTTTCTTCACGGAGTAGGAGGATCATGCCAGATAGTTGGATGCGTTGCTGTATAGACACGGAGGACTGTGTTTTCACAAAATAGACAAAAACCAGGTGGCAAGAGGGAAGCTGTGAGAGAACGTGGAAGGACAATGGTTTGACATATCGTCCTGTCACTGCCACAGCGCTGGCACGCCTGTCTGACCTCAAAGTGTTAATCCCTTCGCACATCCACCACCTCACTAACTACGTTACGCTATTTTGAACACATTCTCCACCCCTCTTCTTCCTCACAGACAAAAATTTGGTCTTTGATTTAAATTCAAAAACGCCTTAAATAAAACAGAAATCATATCAAAATAATATTTTAACAGACTTCACAACCCAAAATGCTCTAAAAATAGAGGAAATATGGCGATTTTTCACGAAAGTAGGACAATAATGGGGGAATGAATTCGCTTACATAAAATTGATGTATAAGTACTATATAGAGTTCTATTGAAAACAAAAAAGATTAATTTTCTGTCAAAATAAATGAATTTTTTACGAAAGATGTTATAAAAGATAAAACTTTTAAACCCGAAAAGATGAATTTTCAACGAAGAAAGATGATTATTCAACCAAATAATTGAATTTTCAACAATTAAAATTCATTTCAGAACAAACCAAAACGACGAATTTTTTACAGTACAGAGACATTTTTAAACCTGAAAGAACAATTTTCTATCAAAAAAGATTCATTTTCAGTAAAAAAAAAAAGAACTTCAAACAGATTAGTTGAATTTTTCAATAAAAATTATAATTTTTGAACAAAATAGTTGAATTTTTGACAAGCTTATTGAATTTTCAACAAAATAATTGAATTTTTAACCCCATAGTTGAAATTTTGACCAAATTGTTGAAATTTCAAAATACAATGATACATTTTTAACAAATTGCTCCATTTAAAAAAAAAATAGATTATAATACAACCAAAAATGCTTGCATTTGCATTCAAATGGCTGAAATTTCATGAGAAAAATATAAATTTGTCAGAAAACCGTTATATTTTCAATCCAAAAGGACGATTTTTCAACCTAACAGTCAAATTTTCAACAAAATAATTTTAATTCTAACAAAATAGTTGCATTTTAATTTAATTTTCAAACAATAATGAAATTGATGGCTTTTCTATAAAAACAAATTAACTTTTAGGCAAAAAAAAACGAATTTTTTACCAAAGAGATGAATCTTCAACTTCTGATAATTTAATATTCTGAAATAAAACAGATATTTAAAATACGCTTCAAATTTTCTATACGGATCATATGAATATAACTTTCCCTTGAATAATTTACTGAGAGACTTCAGTGAGGTGTCAGAAATGCTGCAATTGTTATTGTTATTGTATTCTTTCTTTTTGCCTCTTGTGTAAAATAGCTTTTTTTCTTTAAATTATTTTTTTTAACATTGGGAAAAGAGCAAAAATAATTAACTTAAAACAACAACACCAGTCGAAAAATCATTTTTATTGTGGTTGACTTATTATTTGTTTATAAATAAAAAGGTGATACAAAGTCAAAGATTTTAGAAAAAACCGCCACTTTCTAGCACTTATCTCAGAAAAGATAGTTATAAACAATATTAAATAGTTTAAATGACTTTTCGGTTAACTTTAATTCATCATTACCTCACTAAGTGAAAAAAGGACAGAAAGTTAAAAATTCCCGATAAACCGCAACTATCAGTCGCAATTGATGTAGATGAAGATATTCATAAACAATAATAATTTGTTTGAAGCGTTGAAAATTTCAGAAAAAAACGCAACTTTCTACCAATTAAGCGAAGAGAATATTATGAAAAATGATGATAGATTGTTTAAACAATTATTTTGTTAACTTCGAATTCGCTATTATTTTACTCTGAATGAAAATTAAATAAAAAACCAGAAATTTCAAAGAACCCGCATCTTTCTAGCATTATTCAAATATAATATTATTAATGCTGCCCAAAAGTGACAAGTTTGAAACATGGAAAAAGCCTTACAAATCATCGATACAATGATTTTATGACAACCCAATTGTTTCTTAATTTGAACAAATGGTTAAAATTGTAATAAAAATCTCATTTTATTTTCTATCAAAGATTTTATACAATAATAATATTTTAATATTTTAATTTCTGAGGATTTTGGCAGCACAGAAAAAAATGGTGTATTGCAGCGCAGCGGATCCCAATAACGTTTCAGTTTTAAATATTGCATCGTTCATACACAATTATTATTAATATAACTATATAAACTTAGAATATAGATTATGAAAACATTGTTTCTCGATTAAAACTCAAAAACCAGCAGAGAGTATTAAAAAAATTATCATATTATGTTTCCATAGCAATTCATTGCTATTCATTGAATAAGTAAGTCGACTCTACTGAGCATATTAGTAGAATACCCTTACTAATTCATTTAGTAACAAATCTCACCTTTTCATTTAGTAGAAACTGATAAAATTACTAATTCAATATTCAGATACAATGCTACTGATTGCATTAGTAAAATTTCTACTTATTCAAATTTAGAGGGCATAAAGAAATTCTAGCGAAAATCGAGTCTTTTGAAATAACTAAAATCTTACTAAGCCATGAAACTTATACTCTAAGTTACTTTAATGGCAACTTTGATAATATCTTCATAGCCAGCAATTTTTTGAGCAGATAACTTTGAGATATAAGCAGCAAAGACGGATAGAACATTAAACTGAAAACCAGGAAAACGTGAAGTGAAATGAGAAGAAAATTATCCAAGCTATTACATCGCGAGAAAAGTAATGTGGCGCGAGATGAAGAAAAGGTGGTAAAAATGTCACCCTAGTAAAAGCTGATGACTTGGTTGAATTTTTACGCGCGAATAAATCATCCAAATTATGGTTATACCTAACTGAGCACGATTTTATTGACTTATAAAAATTGTTTTTTTTTTATAGAATTATTTAATATAATATAGTTCTTTATTTATCAAATATGCGACTTCGGAATTGAATAATTGAATAACATGAAAAGCTTTTCATTGTTTTGTCACGCAAAGTAGTTGATTGAATTATAATTCTTGATTGTTTTGCCAATTGGGGCACTAATTAGGTCCGTTGTGTGGATAGCAGACTTGATTAACCAATCAATTAATTATGTTATAGTATGGGATTCTCTGTAGTGTTGAATATATTATTAAATTAACTATTACGTAATTACTGTCACCTTTTGAACTAACTCTAGAAAATTCAAGTTTTGGAAAAATCAGGTAATTATTGATTGATCAGTTAAAAAAATAAAAAGCAATAGGCAACTATTCTCATCGAAACATTCAAATTTTTTTTGCTCTATACACATATTTTTTTGAACTTTCATTTCTGAAAATTTGATTTATTGATAACCTTTGAAACTAATTTTCGACAAAATTGAAATATTTTTATATGATTTTGGATACGGAATTCAGATCTTTCTCTTTTGGTTAAAAATTAATTTTTCAAATAAAAAATTAACTGTTAGTTTTCCGGTTAAAGAATTATCTTTTTAAGTTGAAAAGTCAATAATTTTTCAAATTAAAATTCAACTGTTACTTTTATGGTTGAATATTTATCTTTTTTAGTTGAAAGTTGAACTATTTGATTAAAAATTAATTTTTTCGTGAATGAAAATTTAACTATTTGATTGAAAATAAATGTTTTTGAAATAAAAATTTAACTATTCGTTTGAAAAATCATTTATTTGGTTGAAAACTCTCATTGTTCCTATAAAAATCATCTTCTTGGTTAAATATTAATTTTTTTGTTAAAGATTTATTATTGCATTTGTAAATTCATCTGTATGGTTGAAAATTCAATTATTTTGTTTGAAATTAGTTTTTTTTTCTAAATTGAAAATTAATGGGTTTGAAATAAAAATTTAACTATTTGTTCGAGAAATCATTCACTTGGCTAAAAATTCTTATTGTTGCTATAAAAATAATCTTTTTGGTTGAGGATTAATTTTTTTGGTTAGCGATTTATTATTTCAGTTGATAATTCATCAGTATGGTTGAAAATTCAATTATTTTGTTCAAAATTAGTTTGTTTTTAAATTGAAAATTGATAGTTTTGAAATGGAAATTTAACTATTCGTTTGAAAATACATTTATTTAGTTCAAATATCTTGTTTTTGCTATAAAATTAATTTTTTTGGTTAAAGAATAATTTTTTTAGTTGACGATTCATTATTTCAGTTGATAACTTATCTATATGGTTGAAAATGAAATTATTTTGTTAAAAATTAGTTTCTTTTTTAATAAATAATAGATTTTTTTGGTGCGAATTCAAGTATTCTATTTTCGGCTGCAAATTTGCTCTATCAGTTCAAGAATCAACTATTTTGGTAAGAATTGTTTTTTTTTTTTTGCTTTAAAAATCCAGCTATTTTCGTAGAAATCCCAGCTCCTTTTGTTAAAAATGCAACTGTTTGACAGAAAATTAATCCAAAAAATTAATTTTTTAGTTTCTGCTTGAATAGTTATATTTTTTAGTTGAAAATGTAATCATTTGATTAAAAATGTATGTTTTTTTAAATGAAATTTCAACTATTTGTTTTAAAATTCATTCATTTTGTCTGAAATTTTTTTTTTTTAGAAAATCAATCTCCTGGTCAAAAATTAATTTTTTTGATAAATATTCATAATCTTAGTTGAAGATTCAGCCCTTTGGCTGAAAGTTTAATCATTTTGGCGAAAATCCGTTGTTTGTTATTGAAAATTTAACTATTTCAGTTGAAAATTTATAACATTATTTGAAAACTCATCGCTCTGGTTGAAAATTAAAACATTTTGTTGCAAATTTGTTTTTTGAGTTGAAAATTATTATTTTAAACTGAAAAATTAACCATTTCATTACTGGTTAAAAAGTGATATTTTTTAGTTAAAAATGTAACTATTTGACTAAAAATTTAGTTTAGAAATTCATTCATTTTGATGAGTTTTGTTATTCTCAACTGAAAATTTAAGTATTCCATTCTTTGTTGAAAATTGATCTTTGTTGTTAAAAATTTACCTATTTTGTTGTCGAAAACGCATCGTTTTCTGAAAGTTTTCTGTCAATACTGGAATTTATATAAAAATTATTTATCATTACGCAAATTGGATATATTTTGATCTGAATTTTGACTATCAGAATTATATGCAATAGTTTGATATCGCGGAATCATTTTAATAACTGACGATTCATTTTTTTTTTTCTCAGAAATAAGCTATTTCATTGAAAAATAGTCCTTTTTTGGTTAAAAATTAATTTTTCAAATAAAAAAAATTAACTGTTACTTTTCCGGTTAATGATGTACCTTTTTGAGTTATAAAGTCAATAATTTTTTGAATGAAAATTCAACTGTTAATTTTCCGGTTAAATATTTATCTTTTTTAATTGAAAGTTCAACTATTTGATTGAAAATGAAT
Source organism: Andricus grossulariae (assembly GCA_011634705.1). Classification (NCBI taxonomy): domain Eukaryota; kingdom Metazoa; phylum Arthropoda; class Insecta; order Hymenoptera; family Cynipidae; genus Andricus; species Andricus grossulariae. The sequence goes on from JAABKJ010000755.1 coordinate 24,926,960, forward strand.
TTTTTTTCAATAAAAATTTAACTATTTGATTGAAAATTAATGTATTCAAAATACAAATTTAACTATTTGTTTGAAAAATCATTTATTTGTTGAAAAATTCTTATTGTTGCTATAAAAATAATCTTTTTGGTTAAAAATTAATCTCTTTGGTTAACGATTCATTATTTTAGTTAATGGTTCATCTGTATGGTTGAAAATTCAATTATTTTGTTCGACAGTAGTTTTTTTTTTTAAATTGAAAATTAATGGTTTTGGAAAAAAAAACTATTTGTTCGAAAAATCATTCACTTGGTAAAAAATTCTTATTATTGCTATAAAAATAATCTTTTTGGTTAAGGATTAATTTTTTGGGTTAGCGATTCATTATTTCAGTTGACGATTCATCTGTATGGTTGAAAATTCAATTATTTTGTTTAAAATGAGTTTGTTTTCAATTTAAAAATTAATGGTTTTGAAATAAAAATTTAACTATTTGTTTGAAAATGCATTTATTTAGATAAAAAATCTTATTTTTGCTGTGAAATTAATGTTTTAGTTTTAAAGATGTATCTTTAGTTTTAAAGATGTATCTTTAGTTTTAAAACAAATGTATTCATTTTCAAAGTATTCAAATTCAAAATGTAAAGTTTTCAAAAAAATGCACAAATGAAAGTCACGAATTCAAAAAAAAATCCAAATAAGAGAGTTTTAAATTCGAAGATTTTAAAATCACTTCACGAAATTATCCAAGAATAAATTCGAATGTACTAGATTTTATAGGAAATATTCCAAACTCTTTATAATTATTGCAAATTTTATTTTCAAACACTAAACTGTTAACATATGGTAGCATGATTTCCATAAAAAATTCCAGGATATTGACGATGATGTGTATTTTTGGAAGGTATCACGTGCAAAATATAAATTCTACATGTTTCTGTTGAGCGCATGAAATACACTTTGGTTACTTGCCCTATTTGCATATCGATTTTAAATACTGTGTACACAGATTGGTATAATTGCTCCCAGCTCGTCGATCAGAATGGCCTTAATTCGATTAAATATTACTCTTAAATTCACCATTTTGCAATAAAAAAATAGAAACTTCAGGCGTGCAATTTAATATTGTATGCCGGGGGCGTCTAACTTTCATGAATTTTAGATGAGAGTCAAGTTTAGTATGCTAAACAAGAGTTTAGGTAAACAGGGGTTAAAAATCGGGGTGAGTGTTCCTTTCAAGATGTACTTTAAAGAGAATAGCTCCAAACATTATATATTTATTATTAACATTTTTAGGAAAAAAGTATTATAGAAGTCCCACCTAACTTTATAAAAAATTTTTGCGAGCCCTAAATAATTATTGGGAAAAAATCGCTCGGAAATTTTCCTAGAATTTTTTTTCTTCCGGTGGGATTTATGTAACAAAAAACTGCTGCGGAAAAAGAACTAAAATACCAAAAAAGTTCAAAATATGTCCCGTTCCACAAGAACCTTTCTAGGATAAAAGTACTGTAGAAGTCCCACCTAACTTTCTTTCTTAATTTTTGCAAGCAAATTGCTCGGAAATTTTCGGATACGTTTTTTTGTTCTGATGGGATTTATTTCCCAAAATACTGCTGCCGAAATAGAACTAAAGTACCCAAAACGTTCAAGATATGTCATGTTCCAACATAATTTTTTTAGGACAAAAATAAAAAATTTCGATATAAATGAAATGGAAATTTTCTTTAAATTTTGTCCCGAAAAATATTAGGTAGGACTTTTGCTGCCCTTTTGTGTTAAAAAAGTCATTCTAAAAAGAATGATGTGTGGCTTTTCCGGTACTTTTCCGGTACTTGTAAAAATGTCGAAAAAAATACAATTGAGTTTCTCTAGTATATTTGTCCCAAAAAGTATTTAGGTCTTGTAAAATTGTCAAATTGACACTTGTAAGGACACAGAAAATTGTTCGGAATTGCGAATTTTCTTCAAAATTTATTTCTTCTTATTTAAAAATGTCGATTTCTGTTAAAAAAACGCTCAAAAAACGGTAAATAATACGAATTTTAATCAAAAAGTCCCCAGGGTTAGCGACTGTTGGTTCTCGCGCTTCGCACTCGAAAATATGTTTATCTCTCGCTTCGCGGTCGATGATATAATTAATTTGCACTATGCGCTGTGCTTTTGTATTTCCCCACATTTGCGCAGAGAGCTTTCCAAATTAAAGGTCAATTCATCGACAACTGTAATTTGGTGATTGTGAATTCTCTTTTGTTAAAGCTCATCCGGCTTCAACGAACACAATCTTGAAAAATACGTATTTTCATTGTCTTGTTTATATAATTAAAAAAAAGTGCGCATCCTATAGAAAAAATATTGTTATTATACATTTTATTGCAAGTGTTTTTTTTTATAAATTTAATTTGTTTAATTTCAACGTCATTTTTCACGTTTCGAACTGCAAATATGCATTCGATTGAAAGAAAATGATCAGAGTTATAGCATTTTCAAATTCAAAAAATCAAGCGAAAATTAACATTTTAAGCCGAACAATGCACGATATGAAAAAAAGTCAGAAATAGAAATACGTTTTTTTTAAGAGCCCTACAAGGTTATCATAACGAATTTTCAAATTTTCACGAAAAACAGAAAATTCACATTTTCATCGCACAAAAAATGATGAAAAATTGAAAATTCCATTTTGCGGTCAAACTATGCAAGATACACAAAAACATGATTGTACAGAAATCGTGTACCCAAAGAAGATCTACAAATTTGTTGGAAATTACGTTTTGATAGGATGCGTGGTTTTTGTTTTATTCGTGAAAAATAACATTGAAAATAAAAAAATTTAATGTTTAGGAAGACGAAACAAGGAAAGAAATAAAATAATAGGCAAATTTTTTCACTCAAAAGGGATGTACAAATTTGCTATTCATAATTTTCAGAAAGGGCGAATAGTTTTTTCAATCGTAAGAAATAAGAATAAATAAATTAAATTTTTGGAAGAACGACACAGGAGACAAAAAAAAAGAAAAGACATAAGTTTCTCAACCAAAAAGGATCTACAAATTGGTTATAAACTCTTGTTATAAAAATTAATCAAAAATTAAAATTTTACTTTTTGGAATAACGTCACAAGCTACAATAACATTTTATTTAACAAAATTTTTCGCACAAATTATATCTCAAAATTTGCTTAAAACCACTTTACACTAGTATGCAATAAAATATATTATAACAAAATTGTTTTTTAAATAGAATATTGAAGTAATCTTGAAAAATAGAATTGGTTGGTATTGGTAGAAAAGTTCAGATACTGGACAAAATCTAGTGCGAAGTACGAGATTTGTGATGAGAATGTATTCGTTAAAGCTAAAGGAGTTTTAACAAAAGAGAATTCACATTCACGAAATTAAAGTTGTCGCTGATTTGACCTTTGATTTTAAAAGATGTGGTCGATATAAGTTAATTACAAATTAAAAAAATATATAGATAAAAATCAATTATAAAAGAAATGGGATACATCATCGAGCGCGAAGCGCGAGAACCAACAGTCGCATGCCCCAGGCGTGCTCAAAATTTGCGAGCCGCGTGGCGTTTCCAAATCATTTAATTTTTTTATTTTATTTTTTACAATTAAAACAAAAATTGGGCGTCCCATCAAAATATTACTGATAAATTTGTAGCTGCTTGTTCATTTTTTTATAGCTTGTGTCGTTCGTCCACAAATTTTTATTTTTCATTTTTAATGTTGTTTTTGATGAATAAAACAAAAACTAAGCGTCCTATCAAAGAGCAATCAATAACAAATTTGTGTATCTTTTTTGGGTGCATAATGTGTATCTTTTTTTGTATGTGCATAGTTTGACCAAAAAAAAGAATTTTCAATCTTTCATTATTTTGTGTGCGATCAAAATTATTGTTTTTTGGGATTTTGAAAATGCTCTGATAATTTTCTTTTTATCGTAAAATGTCACAAGATAAACTGTTTGCCTTTTTGAGTACAAGTAATAACTGTACATAGAATTTTCAAATCTTGAAAAAAGTGGTCTCAAAAATTTTTAAAATGTGCTCACTTTTTGAATTTTTATTCAAAATAACTGGTTAACTAACTCGTTTTTTCCCATCAGGACTTCAAAAAGTGTTGCGAAGCACAATTCAATTTGATAAATATTTCTAAATTTATCGCACCTACACGACACTGCAGACTACAGAGAGACAGACGGACAGACAGACGTCGTAAAAATAATTTTTTTGACTCAGGGGCCTTAAAAACTGCAGATTTCAAGAAATCCAACTATATAAAATTTTACATAAAACCAATACCTTCTCATTAGGATGAAAATGTAAATAAAATAATTAAAAAAATATCAGATTAAAGCTATAAATCCAACTGCAGATAAAGGATGAAATAAGGATAAAAATTCTGCAAGTGGTTCTTTGCCGTTTATTATTGATTAATTTTTTTATTTAATATTTGAATTGCGATTGTGGGAAGGTACAAAGCTGTGTTCCAGACACTTTTTTTTTGTAAAAACCAAGACTCGCCGTGCCGCTTCTGTTTTAATGCTTTTCTCGTAGCAAGAAAAAGAGTTTAAACTTAACGGTCGATAAAAATCAGAGGGATTTCGTGCTGCTCTGAATAGCAAAATGGCGCGGCGGTTGAACAAAAAGCAGGAAATATAAACTTCCCTGTAGACACTTCTTAACGTTTCTCTGAAGGCCTGCTTAGTTCTCCGACTCTTGTTTAAAGCGGAGATACAGAAGCTCATTAAAACAATCAGAAGAGTTGTCTTGACCACCCACTTATCTTTAGTGCTAAAACGAGCACAGATTTAAGTGATATACAACACAGGATAATTAAAAAAAGAATTATTTTCACTCGTGAAAAATTAAAAACATTAAAAATGCGGGGCCCAAACTCACGCCACTATTTTGAATAAATTCAATCAGGGGAGTCCACTTATTACACTCATTACATGTGATACTTCTCTGATGAAAAATAAAATTTAAATCCGTGTCGATGCATTAAAGACCAATATTATAGAAAAAAATGAATTTTAGAAGAGAGTTGAATTTTTAATCCGGGAAGTTGCCCAGAGAGATGACTTTTCTACTATAAAGGATTAATTTTCAATCAAGAATGAAGAAATTTCAACAAAGTGGTTGAATTTTCGACAAAGGATATGACTTTAACAAAATAGTAGAATTTTTATTAAAATAATTAAACTTTCCACCAAATAAATCAATTGTTTACAGAATAGTTAAATCCTTAAAGCTATAAGCATTTTTAACGAATGAGTTTAATTTTATACCCAAATAGATGAATTTTCAACAAAATACACGAATTTATACCAAGTGGTTGAATCTTTAACTTTTAAATTATAATTTATCCACACAAATATAATATTAAAATTTCGAGATAACAAAATTAATTTTAAACCAACAAAAATTGTTGCTAAATTTTAACCCGAAAACCATGTTGTTTGGAAACATATTTCTCAATTAGAAGTAATTTCGTGCAATTTTCTTCTACAAATTGAACTTTTTGAACGTTTTTTTTTGAAGAACTGATTTTTGGATACATAATTTTTTAATCCTTTTTGTTCAAAACTAAATTTTGTTTACAATTCGATTCTGTCAAGGTTATGTTTCTGAATTCCCTCTAAAAAGTCACTTAACATTAGCAAGAAAAAGTTGAATGAAAAAATATAAGTTTTTAACCAAAAATGGAACAGTTGAATTTGTAGTTTAAAAAAATAATTTTCAACAAAAAAAGCAGTTTTCAAAGAGTTAAGTTCAACTGAGAAAGACAACATTTCTGAAAATAAATTAATTTTCTGCCAAATATTTGAATTTTCAACCTATAAAGAATAAAATTTAAACTAAAACTGAAATAGCTAAATTTTTAAATATAAAAATTATTTTTCGAAAAAATAAAATTTCTAACAGCATAGTTAAATTTTTAAATTATTAATTTAATTTTCGAAAATATAGTTTAATATATGACTAACGTAATTTAATTTTCAACTAAAACTATGAATTTTCTACAAAAAAGTTAATTTGCAACGAAATAGTTTCATTTCCTGCCAAATTGCTCAATTTTCAACCAAACTTTAACTTACGACTAAATAGTTATGAACATTTTAAATTTAGAAAATTGCGTGTTAAAAAATCAAAAAGTAATGATCAACCTGTTGGGTTCAACAAAAAATAAGGTAAATTTAAAAAAAATAGTTGATTCCTCAAAAAATAGATGATTTTTTAATAAAGGAGATTAATTTTCTACCCTAATAAATGAATTTTCAAAAAAAGACATGAGTATTTTACCAAATAGTTGAACTTACAACCTAAAAAGGATACCTTTTCAACTAAAAATGGAACAGGTAAATTTCCAGTCAAAAAGAAGTTGAATATTCAACAGAAAAGTAAATTTTTAACAGTAATTGAATTTTGAAACAAAAAAAAACGGAAAATAGTTTAATTTTCTACCTGAACAGATAAATTTTCAATCAAACACATGAATTTTCAATCCAATAGTTGAATTTAGAAAAAAAGTTCCCATCCAATAAAAGAATAGTTACATTTTCAGTTAAAAAAAATAATTTTCAACGTACAAATTAATTTTTTTCAGTCAAATTCAACCAAAAAGATGAACTTTTATTGAAATAGTTGATTCTAGAGCCGTAGATATAAATTTTCAAAAAAGAAAAATTATTTGTTATCTAAAAATACGAATTTTCAACAACATAGATGAATTTTTCACAGAACAGTTAAATTTTTAAAGAGACACTATGAATTTTCAACACAGAAGTTAATTTTTCACTAAGAAGTTAATTTTTGAAATAAGTAGTTAAATTTTTTAATTATATAGTTGAATTTTAGCCAAAAAGATGGATTTTCAACCAAATAGTTGAATTTTCAAATAGAAAAAATCAATTTTTAATTGAAAATATCAACTTTTAAAAAATAGGGAAATAGTTATAGGTACATTCAGTAATTGAAAAAAAAACTGATTAAGTTTTTCACTCTTATGATGAATTTTCAACTAAATGATGAATCTTCACCAAAAAATTAATTTTTAACAAAATAGTTTAACTTTCCAGCAGGTAGTGTAATTTTCCTACAAAATTATTCCGTGTTGAAAAAAAGAACATTACGTGCGTCCAAAACTATTTGGAATAAATTAAAGAATATATAAAAAGATTTAATGATTTCCAAACATTGCAAAAGAATTCAGAAAAATATCAAAAATGTCAAAAAAATTTCATTGATTACATAGATTTTACAAACATTTCAAAAGATTTCTGAATATTTCAGTTTCAAATAAATAAGAGGATTCAAATGATTTCAAAACATTGCAAAAGGATTCAGTAAAATTCAAAAACTTTGCATTGATTTCAAAGATTTTAAAAGATGTCAAAATATTTCACAGTTTGAAAATAAATTTTTCATTAACTTCAAATTAACTTTATCGTGAAATAATCTGAGATAGAGAAAAAGTTGATTCAACAAGATTTTTAAGAATAAATTAAAGAATGAATAAAGAGAGAACTAAGATGTTTACACAGCAAAACACGAAATTTCAACAAAATACATGAATTTTTTACCAAAAAGGTAAATTTTGAAGAAAGAGTTAAATTTCTGCCTATAAAAGATCAATTTTCAACTACAAATGTAATAATGAAAATTTTCAGTTGAAAAACAGTTAATTTTTAACCACAAAAGAAATGAGTTTTTAACAAAATAGTTCAATTCTCCCCCGAAGAGATAAATCTTCAACAGAAAGATAAATTTTTATCAAAGCAGTAGAACTATAAACCAAAATGTTGAATTTTTTAACAAAAAGTATGAATATTCAACAAAAAAGTTACATCTTCGCAAAATAAATGAATTTTCAATCGAATAGTACAATTTTCAACCAAAACAAAACTTCAAACAAAAAATCAAGAAAAAGGTGAAATTTCTAGAAAACAGGAGAAAAGTAAAATTCTTTTAAAAGGAAAATATGAAACATACCGTTGCAGCGACATCTTTAGCAAAAATCGCAAACTTTCTTAAAATCCATTAAAATCTGTTAAAAGTTCCTGAAATTTTGAAACATCCCTTAAAATTTTTTGAAAATGTTTAACATCCTTTGAAATCTCTCGAAATCCTTAAAATCATGCAATCATTGGAAGTTATGATTTTTGAGATAGCGGATACGTTACCTTGTCCAATCTAGTGGAAAAGTTTGAAAAAAGTAGGATGAGTGTGATTTTTCTACGACAGTAGAAAAAAGTTTCATCATTAAAAAAAGTGTCAATAGTGGGTCTTTTCCGGTCTGGAAACTTGCTCAAATAAATCAAATTGAACTTTTGTTATTACTTTTTTCAAAAAGATTAAACTCGATTGAAGAAAATGATAAAAATGATTGATGGTGGAAAAGCTGTTAAACGAAAGTTCGTATTTTTACAATAATGCGAGGCAGATAAAACCAGATGAGTGAACTCGGAAGGAGGACTGAGAAGCGGACTTATGCACGTATTCAAATTTCATGGAACCTTTATAAGACTTAACATAAAGTCTCTTTATGGACTTAGTTGGTATAAAACTCTCGATATTTCTCCCTCGGTTCACACCTCAAAACCAGTAAACTCTTGTTCGCGGCTTCATTTTTTTTTTCTACGAAGCGTCCTTTACGATAAATCATAAACAAGAAGGAATGGGCATCTCTGCCTTATCAGGCTCTCTTACTGCCAGGAATAACCTACGGGAGATACGTCGATGCCGACATTTATCTGCAAAGGTTGAAGTAACGATAAAATTTACGGCGAGAAATAGGAATGGAAATGTGATCGGTTAAAGAAGGATCTCCAGTTGGACATAAAGAGGGTAAAAAGGAGTTCGGCTTATCCAGGTGATATTTTATTTATACGGTAGAGTACCAAAACTAATGGTTTGTGCATAAGGGTGTTCGAAATTCTTTTTTTTTCTCGAATTTTCATGCATATCACCCGGAAATTTGTTCGAATCCACCAAAAAATAAATTTTTTCGTTCAAAACAGACTCAAAATGAAAATTTGTATGATTGAAGTGATTTGAGATTCCTTGATTTTTATGATACACAATTCAAGATTTATTAATTCGGAATATTTGTAGTTACAAGTGTTTAAACTTTGCATGTATTTTTTTAATAATTTTTACTTCAATTTTGAAAATTGACAATGACAAATTCTTTAATTCTAGATATTTGCAATTGAAGAATCTTTATTATTCAATATACTTCATAGAAAATAGCGGAAATATCAATCAGTAACTGGAAATATAACAAATTACTATTTTCACCAATTAACTGCAGCTGTAATCAGTACCTTTTTTAGGAAGCTTCCTCAACATTGCATCTATTGTGTAACAAAGAAAAGAAACCCTGATTGTGCATTATTATTAAATTTTATACTAAATTGCAGGAGAAATTTAAGGTTGAAAATTAATTTAGGAAGCTAAAACTTTGCAGTGTCTGACCAGAAACTTCTGTTTCTACTTGAAGAGGTTTCATTACTGGAGAGGGGATACATTTCTCATTAAAATTATCCATTTTTGCAATCCATTTATCAAATATTTTTTAAGAAGGATCTTATAAAGTAGAAAAAATATATTTTCCGATTTTTTGGTGTAATAATTAGAAAACGGAATTAGTCCTAACCCTAATTATGATGGCAATAGTGATAAGCGAAATCAAGTAGGATACTTTGATTTTAAATTCATTTCTTCAGTGGTAAATAGTAGCATTTGAATTTTAATGTTTGTAAAATAAATGGTCGTATTCAAGCTATAATTTGCAATATAATAACTAATAATGAATTGATAAAATAATTTTAAATTAGAATTTTTGTACATTTTATTCAGAATCGTCAATATTAGCTGAATCGAGTTGAAACTCCACATTTATTTTCACAATTAGTCATCGAAGCCGAAAAAAATATAATTTTTCAAAAATCACCCCCATAATTCTGTTTTATAGGGTCCCGAAAAACCCCCATAAGTGAAAAAATGGTTTTTGCGAGTTTTTGGCGAAAATTAGGATTTTTTAAAGATTTTTAAATGCACATAGTTTCTAATACATGAAATACTACTGTATACTGATAATTAGATTATGACACAAATTGATTAAATAATTTATTATTTGTTGTATGCAAATTTTTCTTAGAATAGAGTTAGAAAGACGCGTTTAAAAAAAAAAAATTACCACGTTTTGTCAAATTTTCAAGCAGAGCGAAATATTACTTAACTATTGTCAACAAACATAATTGTTTGAACAATTAATTATTATTGTTAATGATTTCATCTTGTAATAATGCTAGGAAATTGCATTTTTTTCCAAAATGTTCCTCTTTTTGTTGAATTTTCAATTAAAGTGAGTTAAATAATTAATCAAAGGTAACAAAATTGATTGTTTAAATAATTTATTATTATTTCAAATAATATTATCATTGAGTAAAGTTAGAAAGTTGCCATTTTGTCTGAAATATTCAACTTTCTATTCACTCTTTAGACAGAGTTTTTCACTTACTTAGTAAAGTAATAATTAATGCAAGTTATGAAACATACTTTTTTAGACAATTTATTATTGTTCATAATTTTATTTTTACAGATTATTGCTAGACGGTTGCAGTTTTTTTTTAAATTTACAACTTTTGGTCAACTTTTTGCTTAGTGAGTTAATAATTAATGCAAGTTAAGAACAAATATTAAATATTAATATTAATTATGAAAAATCGGCTCTCAATAACTACTTCGGGAAATTTACAATAATTATGATACATATAGCAAATTAATAGAATGTTTCAAATATATGTTTTATTTCAGAAAAATATATATACAAAAAAGAGAGAGCCTGTTTAGAATATCATTCTCAATAATGCTAAAAATTTCAGAAAAAACGCAACATTCTAGCATTCATCTAAGGGAAGATAGTTTTTAACAATAATAAATTGTTTAAACCACTATTTTTGTTAACTTGCAATAATTATTATCTCACTAAGTAACAAGTGGACGAAAGGTTAAAAATTTTAGAAAAAAAACCGCAACTATCTGGTATTAATATAGATAAAGATTGATATAAACAATAATAATTTGTTTTAACTATAATTTTTGCTCAACATAATAAATTGTTAAGTCACTTCAAGTGAAAAATAGGCGAATAGTTAAAAATTTCCGAATAACCGTAACTTTGTACAATTGAGTAAAGAGAACATTTTTAACAATAAGAATAAATTCTTAAAAAAATTATTCACGTCAACTTGAATTAATCCTTACTTCATTTTGATTGAAAAGTGAACAAAAAGTTTAAAATTTCATGATTAGCGTGAAAAACTTGCAAAACCCATTTTTTCATTTGTGGTGTTTCTTTGGGACCCCATAAAAAAATACTTATGGGGATGATTTTTGAAAATTAATATTCTATTCGTATGTTATGGCTAATTGTGAAAATAAATTATTGATTTCAACTCGATTCAGGTAATATTGACTGTTCTGAATTAAATTTACAAAAACGTATATTTTTCTCATGGGAAATTCTAAAAAAAAAAATTTCCAATTCATTTTTGGACCCCCCTATTGTGCGCAAATTACGTGAATTTATAAAAAAATTTAAACCAAAAAAGAGGAATTTTTAACGAAGCAGGTGAATTCCAAACCAAAAACATGAATTATCAATCGATAAGATTAATTTTCTAGCGAATAAGACAAATTTTCTACGAAAAACTATGAATTTGCAACCAAAAATGGAATAGTTACATTTCAATTCAAAAAAATTTTAACCAAAAAGGTTAATCTTTTGAAAATAAACGAATTTTCTACAATAAAATTCTATTTTCAACACCATATTTGTATTTATAACTATATACGATCAATTTTGAAAAAAAGACAGTTGAATTTTTAACTATGAGAGATAAATCTTCAAACAAAAAAAGACATTACTTTTTAGCAAAGTGGTTTAATTTTCAACTAAAGAGGATGAATTTTTATTTAAAAATGTAACAGTTAAATTTACAGTTAGAAAAATTTATTTTTAACAAAACATGTAATAATTAATATATCAAGGAAAAGAATATATTTCAATTTTACATCAAAATCAGTTTAATTCAACTAAAACCAAACATTTACATTTTTAAACAAAAAGGGCGACTTTTCTACAAAATACATTCATTTTTAATTTGAAAAGAACAATTTTCAGCGAAAAAGTTTATTTACTACCTAATATTCAAATTTTAAATTAATTGAGGAATTCTCTACAACAAAAAGAAATAATTATTTTACAAAGCAATTCACCTTTAAATTAAGTATTAGATTTTTCATAAAAGAATTGAATCATCAACGAAAAATGTAATAGTTATTATTTCAAGAAAACAATATTATTATATTATTATTTTTCAACTGAATTGATGAATCTTCAGTAAAAAAGAATTTTCAAGAAAAGAGTTCACCCTTAAACCAAAATTTGAATTTTCTAAGAAAAAGTTTATTTTTGAAACAATAAGATTAATTTTTCAGAGAAAAGGTGCATTATCGACAAAATACATGAATTTTAAGCCAAGTACTTGAATTTTTAATTAAAAGATAAATCTTTAACTAAAAAAGGAATAGGTCGATTTGCAGTTACAAAATTGATTTTCAACCAAAAATAAAACGAATTGTTAACAAAAAAGTTGAATTTTTAGGGAAATAATTACATTTTTAACCAAAAACAATTACTTTTTAATAAAATTGTCGAATTTAGAACAAAGTAGATGAACTTTCAACCAGATTGTTGAATTTTTACTAACATGATGCATTTTGAACACAAGAAGATGAATTTTCAACCAAAAATTTGATTTCTTTCACAAAATTGGTAAATCTTTCACGATGCTGAATCAGTTTTATCCCAACAATTGAATTTTAAAGCAAAAATATAAATTATCAAACAAGAAGGTTAATTTTCTACCGAAAAAAACGAATTTTTAACTAAAAACGATAAATTTTGAACCAAGAATGGAATTCTCACATTTGCAATTGAACAAATTCATTTTTTTACCAAAAAACGAATTTTCAACACAACAATTGAAATTTTAACTAGAGGGACGAATTTTTATTTTCATCTATGTGTAATATTAAATTCAAAATGAAACGCTTGATTTTGAGTCAAAATATTGAATATTTGAATTTTCATCAAAATACTTGTATTTTTAATTAAAATTGTGCATATCTGACCAAAAAATTAATTTTTAAAAAGAAAGTTGAATTCCAACTAAGGAGATTAATTTTCTGCCAAAATTACTAATTTTCAACGAAATATATGGATATGCTACCTTAGTTAAATTTTTAACCAAAAATATGAATCTTCTAACAACAAAAATACTAATTTTGAACCAAAAGTTGAATTTTCAACTGAGGGAGATAAATTTTGAACAAAAAAAAACTGTTGAATTTTGAGTTGAAAGAATGAATTTTCAACAAAATTTATAAAATTTCAACAATACTGTTCATATATTCAGTTAGAAAAATTAATTTTTGACAAAACGTGTAATGGTTAATATTTCAGCGTAAATTTTTTTTTATTTTCAATGAAAATCAGTTTAATTCGCGTAAAAAATGTGAATTTTCAGAAAATACTTGAATCCACAACAAGGAGAAATTAATTTTTAACTAAGTAGTTGCATTTTTAGCCAAAAAGGATATCTTTTCACTAGAAGTTGAATTTTATACCAAAACGACGAATTTTCAACTAAATACATGAATTTTCAACCGGAAAAGAAAAATTTAAAAAAAAAAGTTAATTTGCGACCAAATAATTGAATTCTAAACTGGAATGTGGAATCTTCTACCAAATAAAATTAATTTTCAACAACAAAAAAATAATTTTCAGCAAAATAGGTAAATAATCACCCGAAGAGATTAAGTTTCAACTAAAATGGTGAATCTTTATCAAAAATTAATTTCCAAGAAAAGCGTTAAACATTGAACAAAAGAGTTGATTTTTTTACCACAAAGTTAATTTTTTAACCAAGAAGATCAATTTTCTAGCAAAAGGATAAATTTTGAACCAAATACGTAAATTTTTAAGTCAGTACTAGATTGTTCAACTAAGAAGATGAATTTGCAAGAAAAAATAAAATAGTTAAATTTTCAATGTAAAAAATTAGTTTTCAGTCAAAAATATAACGAATTGTTAACTTAGTGATCTGAAGTAAAATTATATTGTGAGAAATGTCGTTTAAAAAAATTACCTTTTGACCAAGAATAGTTGAATTCACTTATTAGGTTCTATTAGTTCAGTTCAAATTTAACCAAAAAACGAGAAAAGGATGAAGTTTCTTCAAAACAGGAGAAAAACCAAAATCCTTTAAAAACAAAAAAAGATTTTATAGATGGTCCCTAATCTTGTAATTTAACCTACCGTCTAAGTTAATCTTCAAAATATATAAATGTTCTCAACTAAAAGAAAATGTCTAGAAAATTCAATTAAAATTATTCTCATACTATCAAATAGTTTTGAATCATTATTCATTGTGCAATTGACGGTTATATGTAATTCAATTTATATTTCTCATTTAAAAATAGGAGAAGAGCACTAAAAAAAGTGGGATAATTTTCATTGCAGCTCATTTGTTATGGTCTCGCAATTATATATTTTTTTCTCAAAATGAGTATACTTCAAGTGTGAAGCCGTAACATGAACATACCTGCATTCTTATTCTCCGGTGTCTCATTATTGTGTCGCATGACATTTTTAAGAGGGTGGGGTTTACAAAAATATCACAAGTTATCACAAGAGAGAGGAATGATTAAAAAATCACAGCAAATAGGGTTACGTAATATATGAACGCCCTCTCACGTAATTTATGCACGGCCATTAATGGTTTTGTGCAGACCTATATGAAGTGGAACAGAATCATCGACTGGCAACGCGTATGGATTTTGAAATTGCCCCCAAAAGAGATTCAATGGCATGTCTGCATTGAGCACTTCCATATCGTACGTGTTTATAAACAGTGCTTCATACATATGTTTATATGTGTGTGTGTCTGTGTGTGTGGTTTTATAGATACTCATTGTATTCCCCTTTGGTGGTTCACAATATCACGTACGACTTGGATCGCGACCGTACGTGTATTTGCTACAACAGAGATTTTCCTCTTGTTCTCCATTAGAAGGTGAAAAAGTCGAAGAAACTGGAAAAGTGTATTCAACTTTTAACCCCTACATACTGCATTTGTTCGTTCGTGCATTTCCATAGACTTTCTAAAGGCTCAACTACTTTTCTCTTTCCAGTCTGAATACTTTTTAAATCTCAACTCTCAAAGTAGAATTAAAAGAACTTGACCTTTCTCTTTATCCATTTCTGACTTCCCAAGTAAAAATAATTTGACTTGGTAAGTCTTTAATCGCCCCCAATCAAGACATAGCCAAGACATGCTCAAGACGTTTTCCGAATCCAACTTAAGAGAAGGGTAATATTATCAAAAAAGGCTACCAAGGCATCCAAGGGTCATCAGTAATCGGCTATAGATTTTACAGGATGTTTATATTTTTTCCTATTTTTAACACTTTACTAGATGCTTGTTGAAAACGTATTTTTAATATTTCCATGGAAAATTGTATATGCCTATAGTTTTTAAGACGGACAGGCACCAATATTTCAAATTTGCAAATCTTCTATAAAAAATTACAATTTTGATCGTTTGTAAAATTGTAATCTTCAGCAAGTGTAAAATTTTTTTTACCAACCCATCTACCTGTTTCCTGGAATTGGCAGTGGGGAACATAGTTTATACAGGTCGGAGTGTAATCTACAACAACATTTACAAACAAAAACTTTTGTATTTCGACATCGGCAAATGTCAAAGCCTAGTACACAAGATGCTCAATTTTGTTGGTACACTGGTCCATTCTATTATTGTATTTCCTTCCAACCGTGTTGTATTATCAGCTGATAATAATTGGTCTTGTCCAGGTAACGATTGACTTAGAAAATGTTGCATTTCATTTGTATTCTGGTCCTTTCCATTGCTGTATATTCTTCCAACCACGTTGTATAATTAGATGATGATAATTGATCTTGACTGGGTAAGAATTTAATTGAAAGAATTTTCATTTAGTTGGCATACTGGTCCATTCAATACTATTTCCATATTTCCAAAGCTTTGAGAGAACCCATCTGCACAATTGGTTTTCTCAATTGTTGTATGTTCTTTCAAACATGCTGTGCGATTAGCTGCTGTTAATTGATATTGCCCAAGTAAGAATCAATTTTGACGAATTCAAATTTTGTTGGTATACTGGTCCATTTCATTATTGTTTCTTCTTTAAATCTTGTTGTATGATTAGCTGCTGTTAATTGATCTCGACCAGATAAGAATTAATTTCGAAAATGTTGAATTTTGTTGGTATACTGGTCCACTTCATTGCTGTATTTTCTTCCAACCATTTTGTATGAGTAGCTTATGATAATGGATCATGATTAGGTAATAATTTGATTAGAGGAAGTTGCATTTTGTTGGTATACTGGTCCATAGACCATTGAATATTTTCCTATGCTCAGTCAATTGAGAGAACCCATCGGTATAGTTAGTTTTTTCCATTGTTATATCTTCTTCCAAACGTGCTGTATGATTAGTTGCTGTTGATTGATATTGACCGGGTAAGAATCAATTGTGACGAATTTAAATTTTGTTGGTATACTGGTCAATTCCATGTTTATATCTTCTTCCAATCTTGTTGTATAATTAGCTTCTCTTAATTTATCTCAACCAGATAAGAATTAATTTAGAAAATGTTGAATTTTGTTGGTATACTGGTCCACTTCATTTCTGTATTTTCTTCCAACAATTTTGTATGATTAGCTTATGATAATGAATCATGATTAGGTAATAATTTAATTAGAGGAAGTTGCATTTTGTTGGTATACTGGTCCATAGACTATTGACTATTTCCCTATGCCCAATCCATTGAGAGAACCCATCGGTACACTTGGTTTTTTCCATTGTTATATCTTCTTCCAAACGTGCTGTATGATTAGCTGCTATTGACTCATATTGACCAGGTGGAAATCAATTGTGACGATGTTAAATTTTGTTGGTATACTGGTCCATTTCATTGTTCTATCTTCTTCCAATCGTCTAGTATAATTACCTGTTGTCAATTGATGTTGAACAGATAATAATAAATTGGGAAGATTTTGAATTTTGTTGGCTCACTGGTACATGATATTCAGACGAATATGCCAACAAAATTGAACATCTTCTAAATTAATTCTTACTTGATCAACATCAATTAAAATCAGCTACTCATACAATACGGTTGGAAGATACAGCTAAGGAATAAATCAGTACACCAACAAAATTCAAAATCTTCTGAATTATTCTTACCTGGCCAAGATGAATTAGTATCAGGTAATAATGCTTGAACATTTTCTCTTTCAACTCAGAATTATAATTCATTTGGAAAATTTCTTGTCCCAGATCTGAATTACAATGATGTTTCAAAAATTCTCTGATCCAATTAGAATTAATAGTCTCTGTGGTACAAGGGAAATAATGAAATAGGTATAGGTTTAAATTTTTAAGAAGGCATGAGGCATGATATATCCGTTCCACTCGTCCCAAAAAAAGTTTTAGAATAGATTCCAAAATCCATAACGTAACTGAAAAAAAACTGTTTCAAAAAATAGTTTTTTTGAAACAATTAAGTTATAAGTTCTGAGATAAGAAAATACTGAATAATAAGCATAAACATGCTATTCTGCATTTTTCGCGGCATTTTCCGGGCACAATATGAGGGGGCTGAGTCGATCAAAATTTAAAGTTATGATGAGGAAATTATTCTTTGAACATTTTCTAAAATGTGACTTAACTTTAATTTACAAAAAGGTTACAACAGATACTTATTAGTTCCATTTTCCCGAAAAATGAGTTGAAATCTTTTGATCTCACTTGATACATTAAAAAATAACTAGAGTTTCTATACATCTTAATCTTCTCTCCTTGAATTATTGAAATTCACAGAAATGGTTTGTAATCAAATGCACTTTATTTCACACATTTATTTTTCAAAGTGTGAAAGACCTCAAAACTCCTTAAAATTTGTGGAATCTGATAAAATGTGTTAAAATCTATTAAAATTAGTAAAATTTCCGAAAATCTAAAGAATAATTGGAGATTCTATAAACCTTAATCTTCTATTTTTCAATGTTTGAAATCCGTTGAAATCCCTTGAAATAAAATTTGATTTATTCCGTAATGTATTAATCTTTCGTAACTTGTTGAAAATAAATTGGATTAAACTTATGCATTAATTTTTTGAAATACCTTTGAATCCCTTTAAATCTGTGAAATCGCAAAGAAGCCCTTCAAGTTCAATGAAATTTCATTTATTTTCAAAATTTCTCTAGAAATCGCTCGAAATTATTCCTAATCCTGAAAAATTCGTTGAAATCCCTTGAAATTTTTTAAATCTCTTGAAATCCTTCAGCATCCCTCAGAATAATCACTCACTTTCTCTAAAAAAAATAACGTTCGAATTCCCAGGAATTTTTGAAATCCTTTGAAATCCTTTGAGATTTATTAAATTGTAAGATATTTTTAAAAGATCCTTGATAAAACTTGAAATCTTTGTGATCACAAGAAATACCATAAGATTGCATATAATTTATTTTATTTTTCACATTGTTGTAAATGTAAATTCCTATTTTAAGAAAGCCTTCAAAAAGCCGTTTAAATCCCTAAAATTTTTTCAAATCCCTTGAAATCATCCGAAATGACATAATATAATCCTCGAATCTTTGTGAAGTCCTCGAAAAACCTTAAAATCTCTTGAATTTTCATTTTATTTATTTTCCAAGGTTTACTAAAAATCCCGTAGAATATTTGTATATCTCATAAAATTCTTTTAGAATCCTTCAAATCTGTGAAAGTTCCTCAAAATTTGCTGAATTCTTTTGCAATCCCTTAAAATATTCTGATAAACAAAAACGTTTAAATACCTATAAATACTTGAAATTCTCTAATCTTGTGAAATTCCTTTAAAAAATTTTTAATTCTTTGAAAACTTTGAAATTACCAGAAGTCCATCAAATTTAATTTAACTTATTTTGCGAAGTTCTATAGAAATATTTTCAATTCTTCGAAAATCCTACAACGTTCTTTCAAATCCCTTCTAATTTTTTCAATCAATTGAAATTCTCTACAATTCCTCAAAATCTCCGGAAATAATTGGAAATATTTATAATCCTCTAAACTTTCTAGAAATTTTTCAAAATTTCGTGAAAGCCATGAAAATCTATTGAATAAAACGTTATTGTATCTTGTATCGTTTTTCGAAAAAATTCATTTTTTTTTAATTTTAAATGTATTTTTGTAAGAAAAGTTTATAACAAATATATAGATCTTTTTTGGTTGAACAACTTTTGCCTTTTCAGTTTTCCTTGTTTTTCGCCTCTTGTGTGGCTTTTCCCAAAATGTATATTTTTTTTATTTTTAATGCAATTTTTTTATGATTAAAACAAAAACTACGCTTCCTACCAAAAAATTATTTCCTAAACACATTTAGCTTTTTTTTAGATAATCAACTTTTGTCCTTTAATTTTTTTATAGCATGAATCGTTTATCCAAAAATTTAATTATTTTATTTTCAATTTAAGTTTTTACGATTAAAACAAAAACGACGTGTCCTTTCAAAAAGTGATTGCTAAAAAATTTGTAGACCTTTTTTTTATACACAATTTTTGTTCATATCTTTTTTCGTATTCAGCATCGTTTTTACAAAAATCTAATTTTTTTATTGTTAATGTTATCTTTCACGATTGAAAAAAGAATTACGTATGCTATCAAAAAACGGTAAATAAAAAATCTGTAGCCTACAATTTTCATTTTCGTTTTTTCTTAATTTTGTAAGTGCTATAACTCTGGTAATTTGTTTTCTATCTAAAAAGTCATACGGATAAATTTTTCATCTATTTTAGTTCTATGAATAGCCTTACATAGCGAATCCAATCTGTCCATTCTGTCTAATATGTTCTCTGATAAGAATAAAAAAAATTTTTAATTGGTTTTAATTAGAAGTCTTACACTACCAGTCAGAATTCTGCGTTCAAATTTTTCAGAACAATTGATTACCTTTTCTTGATTTCAATTATATGTTGTTAAAAATTTCAAAAAATGCAAGATAAGTTTCTTTTTTAAAAGTTGAAAGCTTCGATAATTTCATATAAACATTTGTAGCAGTTTCAGTGTAACAAAAATTATTTTCCAGGACAAAATTTTAATTTATTTTTTATTTTTAATGCTTTTTTTTTACGAATTCAAACAAAAATTTGTAAACAATTCTTCTCTATTCATCTTTTTTCGTATCATGTATAGTTTGACCGAAAAATGGAGTTTTTGATTTTTCATTTTTTTTGTGCGATCAAAATTAGAATTTTTGATTTTTCAGGAAATTTCCAAAACTTGCCATGTTAATCTTATAGGGTGTTCAAAAATCAATGTTTTTCTCCTCCTCGACTTTTTTTCATATCGTGCGTTGTTTGGCTTTAAATTAAGATTTGTATTTTTTTTTATTTTGTGAATGCTATAAATTCTAAAAAAAAGTGGTCTCAACAATTTTGGAAATGCTCTAACTTCTTCAATTTTTATCCAAAATGGCTGGATGGAGAACTTGACCCTTACTTTAGTTCAGTAAAAGAGTAAAAAAAAGTGTAGGCTGATCCAATCTGTCAATTCTTTCGAAAGTCATCGTGCTCACAGACAGGCATACATACATGTCTACATGACGTGCTTGCCACTTAGATTCACATCTCGTTGTTTATTTATATGTATTTAATTTAGTTGAAACTTTAAACAATTATCATTAATTTATTATAAAAATATTTTGTGGAAATTGTGCTTCTGTTTTTAATTGATCTAAAAGTATAAACTTAAAAAATTCTTTTCGAAATGGTGTTTATTTATCATATTAAACATTTGTTTTGTATTCTTCTGTTTCAAGTAGAAAAATGAACATCGAAATGGCCAAAAGTAAAAGTCAAAAATCGAATCGACTGTCAAAATTTTTAAAAGAAGAGAGAATATTAGAAAAAGTGAAAGATGCTAAGGTTGCAAGAGAAGGGCGTCAAAAAATTAATGAAAATTCTATTGAAAAGACTAAAACTCAAATGAAACAACATCTAAGAGTGAAATTTTTAAGTACCTGGTTAGAAAAATCACAACCCTTTAAAAATATACATAACTTATTATATTATTGGTAATTTAACAAATATTTTTCGATTTATTTCACTTATGAAAGTAATACAAATCTGTGAATATAGTGAATTTAAAGAATTTATTTAAAAGAAGTTAAGTATTTCGTAGAGTTTCTAAGACCTGAAGAGATTTGAAATTAATTTTCTGAAATTCACCCAGAATTCTTACTAATTTATCCTATATTCTCTTAATTCTTTGAAATTTTTAAAATTCACCTAAATTCTTCTAGATTTACCCCCTTCTACTCAACTCAATCGATTTTTTTGAATCTTTCGAAGTTTTTATTTAATTGATCCTGAGAATCAATTGGCAAAATGATGAAAGGCTTTGAAATATTTTTAACTATTTTTTCAAAATCCTTGCTATTTTTAACAACTTAAAAAAATTAAAACGATATCAAAGGATTTGAAATATATTAGAAGCTTTTAAAAGATTCCTAGAACTTTTTTCATTTATTTCAATAGTTTTTAGGAACTGCAAATACTTTGAATTATTTTAGGGTATTTTAAGGGATTCCAATGCATTGTCAAGAGATTTGAATAATTTCGAGGGATTTCCGATGGCTTTAATAATTTTAAGGAATTGAAAAAAATTGGAATGCGGTTTTGAAGAATTTTCTAGAATTTTGGAAGATATAAAAGGATTTGACAGGACCTGTAGGGTTATAGGATATTTCAAAAGATTCAAAGGTTTTTGTGAGTTTTCCGAAGATTTTAATGATTTCATGGGATTTTAAGAGCTCTTAAGGTATTATAATAAATTCTCCAGGATTTCAGGATACAAAGTTCACAAAAATTATATATTTTTTATCAAAACATGTTGTTCTTATTATTTGTTATTAAATCGTTATTAATTTCGATTAATCTTATTATATTTACAAAGCAAAGCAATTTTATTTCTACCTAATTTCTAGTCATTAAACTATAATCAAAAAGTGATGCATTTTAATTTTAAAAAATAAGTTAAAATCTTTCTTCTTCAGTAAATGAAAAATTTCTTTTTCTGGTATCAAGTATATATTTTGTATTATACTATTCCTCATTTGTGAAAATTTAGAAGCATTCCTCTACTTCATTCCGGAATAATTCCATTTACAAGAAAGGTGGAAAATGGGTGCGACGAAAAAGGGCTCCACAAGCCTTTTAAATAAATTTGCAGCGTGAATACTTTCCTAAGTTCTTGCTTTAATGGTAATAAACCCAACCTTCGCTAGAAAAATCATTTTGAGAAAATATATATATTTTTTCATTTAATTTTTTCGAAAGTGCCCTCTGCGTGGAGAATAACCCATATAAGCAGTATATCTGAAACGACTGAAACTCGCAACGTTACCGCCTGGCTCTTCGTTAAAAATATCAAAACCTTGAAATAGTCTAAATTATGAAACGGAACCTACGCTATACTAGTTCACAGTATCCAAATTATTGCCGTGCAATTACCAACTGAAATTGGAATAGTTCGGAATTACCAGACGGAATACGTGAAGTGTTTTCTCTTTCAACAGACTAGAGTCCCAGGTAACTAATTTGAAAAACGGAAATCCCTAAAAGAATATTTGAGAATTTCAAATTAGAGAAAAATAAAATTCAGTATCCAATTCAACGTCCAACACTCAAGTCAATTTATAGAATTCGTGAAAATAAAAGAAAGATCCAACGATCAAATTTGGACAAACACCAAAAAATGTTCCTATTGAAATTGCCAAAAACAAAAAATTTGTTTCTTTGGACAAAAATAAAAAAGAAGAAAGAAAAAGGAGAAGGCAACCAACCAAATCCCTTTCCTTTTCTTTTTTATTTAATTCGTCTTTTCTTTTATTATTATGAAGTCACAATATGGAAGCATTTATAATATAACCCACGTTTCAGTTCTCATTCAGCACCCTTATGAAGGTAACATTTTAAAACAGATGGGAACAGCAAAAAAGCCACGACGCTATCTCCTCGATACCGGAGATCTAATTCTGGGTCAAAAGGCAAATCCGTTATAAGCAAACAAGAAATAAGAGAAAATCAAGATTCATGAAAACCTATTGCTGAATGTAATCATACTAATATAACTTTTGTTTAACTTATCCAAATCATTCTTCAAATTAATAGACAACTTATTCTGTTTTTTTATATGAAACATTTCTACGAATTCTCTCTTTCTTTCATTACTTTCACTATGATCTTACAGATCTTGCAAGTGATCTTGTAAACAACACCACTATTTGCACATGTATCTGAAGGATTTTGAAAAAAAGTTATTATTGAATCCATTCCGAATTTCCTACGGAAAATAGTATGAATATTAAATTGTTTCAACATAAAATGTTACTTTGTTCTTGATTTTTTTGAATTCTAATTGTGATATGTTGCTCAATTAACTTTTATGGGTAATGATTAAGAAAAAGGATATTCGCAACAATTATCAAATTCTTGTTGTGAAATGAAATGTAGGGCAAACCGAAAGCTCTGTCAACTAAGTTTTTTATTACTGCAATTTTGTTTTGAAAAGGATGAGCTGGAAAGAAATTTAAAATTCTACCTGTTTATATACTTTTCCTATACTAATTGGTAATAATATTACCATCCTGACCTTCAATCACTTATATGTCCAAAAAACTGATATTATTTCTCTCTATTTCATGGGTAAATTGCAGTTTTGGATACAGCCCATTAAAAACATCAATAACTGCCTGCATCTCTGCTGGAGAACACATAATAAGGTGTCATCAACATACGGAAAGTAAAAGGGCAAAACAAAATCTAGCTTTTTGAACGCAAAGACCTTCAAATCTTTCATAACTGTTTCTGCTCAAATCGAAGAAATGACTGAGCCTATAGGAGTACCAAACTTTTGTCTATAAAAAGATCCATTGAATTTAAAATAAGTTGAATCCATAATTGAAGCTATTTCTTCATTATAATCTTTTTGACTCAATCGATTACGTGTTTTTATATTGTCCCATCGATTTAAAATTGCATGTTCAACTAAATCAAGGGGTACACTTGGAAACATTGCAACAACATCCAAAGAAATCATTACATGGTCATCAGGAACAGTTGGTGGATTAATGATTTTTTGGAATTCCCAGGTATTTTTGATATTGTGTTTCGAAGTTGTAATAGGGTTTTTCAGTTTAGAATTAAAGTTCTGTTCTAAAAATTTTGTGGGAGTATGATTAGTTGAAATAATCATTTTCAAAGGATAGCCCTCCTTATGAATCTTTCTCAAACCATAACATCTTGCAAGAACTGTGTCTTCGGTATTTATATCAGTCCATCTTATATCTTTTCCTGATAATAATTTCTTTCTCCAATCGTCTAGAAGCTTGAAAAATTCTCTTCTTAATTGTTTCAACGGATTTTCACTCAATAAATCAAAATTATCACGATTGGAAAGTAAATCCTCCATATCTCTGACATAATCTGATTTCTTCATACAAACTGTAATATTGCCCATATCAGCATTCATGAAAATTATGTGAGGGTTATTTGCAAGGAAAATTTTCGTTATCATTAAACCTCCAGAAATTTTACGATCAATGCTACTAATGTACGAACAATTCTTATCAAGAAAGCTCTTTGACAAGTGTAAAACCTTGTTTCGGAAATCTTGTTGATCTAATATTGAAATTTTGTGTTTACTTGATTCAATATCTGTGACTATTTCCATCATTTCTTTCGATTTACTTTTCATCACATGGTTACTAAAACCTTTAGCTGATATTCAAAAATCTTGTGTAAATTTTTCCTTTGAACATTAGTTTGTTCATCAATAAAAAAAAAATTTCGTCCTCATATTTTTTATCACTGTTTAAGAATCTTTGATTGACGAAAATCTAACGTTTTAAAAGATCAATGATTTTATCTTGCTGTAAACATACATCTAATTCACTTGTGATTCTAGAAATTTTTACTTTTGAGAAATTAACATGATTTGAAACCTACTTGATAATTGAATTCAACATTAAGATTTGAAAAGTCTTTAAATTATGTTCAAATTGTCTATTGAAAAAATTACTGTGAAAAGCAAAATCTCGAAATTTGTTATCCAATAGAAATATTTTTTTAGGTCAAACATCATTTCTTCGACATTCAATCAAAAACCTTCTTTGTAGGATACTGCCTCTTAATTTTTGGTTAACATCACATAATAATTCAACCTTTCTGAAGGCTTCAGGACCATATGCAACTTTGATCTGAATAAAAAACATACTAATAAAAAAGGGAGGGATAGAAATTACCTTCAATCCAATTCAGCTCAATTGAAATTTAAGAATTTTAAATTAGATTAGAATCAAATTCAAATTCTCATTCAGCGTCCAACACTCATGCCAATGTATAGAATTCCTGAAAATGAAACAAAAATCTAATAATCAAATTTGGACAGCCACTAAAACATGCTCTTATTGCAATTCCTGAAAAAAAAATTTTCTTTGGACAAAAATAAAAAAGAGGAAAGAAAAATGAGACTGGTTGGTAGCCTTCACATTTTTCTTTCCTCTTTACCATAACACCTTTATTCTTTGAACTGAACAAACAACTGTTAGTACGAGTAAGTCCCAGATATCTTTCTACTATCTTTTTCTTTCTTTTTTTGTAAGTCTATATTCGTATAAGTTTCTTTTTTCTCAAGGTGAAGATCAATTGATCCATACCTAACAGGAAAAGAAGGCACATCAGGTTAATCGTAAATGAATTGTACAAAAAGGGTCTGAAGTAATTGCAATTTTGCTATTAAGTTTATTAATTTCTCGAATTTACTATTGAATCACAAGAGAATAATTCTATAATTTTTTAAACCTTGGAGTAATCAAAGATTCAAACAATGTTTAATAGGAATCAGTATTATCATCGGAGAACAATGAACAAGGGTGGATAATGGTTCGCAAAAAGAATCTGTTTGCATAGTTCAATATTTTTTTATGGAAACTTTGATGTGATAATTTTATAGCCCTATCAACCATATTTTTAATGCTCGCGATTTTCATTTGTATTGGGTGATTTGACAGAAAGCTCAAAGCTCGTCCTGAAAATAATGGGTTTCCGTACCAATCCGTTATAATGCTACCATCATGTTCTAATAAAAGTTAAGTCTAAAAAATTGAGCTTATTTTCTTCTAATTCTAAGGTGAATTGTGATCTAGGAAGTATACTATTAAAGGCATCTAAAAGTATATTGATTTTACTTGCTTCAACACAAAGAGCCGAATCATCAACATATCTCGCATAGAAAAAGCATGACAAACCTAACGTTTCTAATTTTTCGTTCACAAAATTTTCTATTTTGTTGCAAACTGTATTTTCTAAATCTTCCACGACTATTTCTGCCAAAGTGAGTCAGAGAGCAGATCCTATTGGTGTTCCATATTTTTTTAATAAAATTTGCCATCAAATTGAAGATAAATCGAGTGAAAAACAAAATTGACTGCTTCAATTCTATTTTTTAAATGGAATTTTAGTGTGTTGCTTTGTGTATACCCTTTTCTTCAATCGATTCTTTTACTTAATATGAAGAAATGTTTAGAAACATAACAATTAAATCGAAAGAAGCTAGGATATAACTATGAGAAATTGTAATTTCTTTAATCAATTATTTCAAAACTTTTGTGTGACAGTCACTAATAACCAAATTTAAAATTAATCTTTGGGATTTATTTGTGAGAATGGTATTTTCTGATTCGATTTGATTCAGTTTTCTACTTTACGTGTAGAAAATTTTTCTTTTTTTGTTGAGAGGACTGTCATTCACATTTATGCCTGAGCCCCACAATCTGTCAATTTCCGCGAAATTCACGATGATATATCGAAACTTCTAAGAAACTTCAGATTCACACTAAATATAAAACAATAAAAGAGAAAAAGACTCATCCTTCTCCTGTTATGTCCCACATTACATTCTGACAGGGAAAAATTGAATCCGTTAGAGGTCTTGTATTAAATCCGTCAGCCCAACAACAATTTTAATAGTCACCATCGCCATAAAAATGTTAATTGATAATAATAAAGACAAATTTTTCCAAAGATATTTTTTATAAATTTGAAACAAATTTTCTGATTTTAAATTAATTTAAATTTCAAAATTCAAATTCATCGAATGAAAAGAAAATTATGTTCAAAAATTCCTTATGTTATATACTTGTCTCTAACGAGCCGATTACAATGTTGTTTTGAAACATATTTTAGGGCCTTTGCATGCAAATTCGTTTGTTTTACATGTACTGAACTTATTGAATGTGTCTTTTTCAAAACAAATGATTTTTAGATTCACAATATTTCTGAGCCTTTTTTTCAAAAATAAAAGTTTTTTGCACAGATTGACTTTATAATGTTGACTTTCTAATCTTCTTCTTAAAAAGATACAGAATTGTTAGTATTAATATGACCTCGATAGAGTTGTTGTGGTTGTTCCGATTAGACCTGCACAAAAATAACAATTTTTATTATTTAATTTCAAGAAATTCCCACATGATGTTTTGCATATGAACAAGCAACAATAATATTCCTTGCCTATCTTCGTTTTAACTTAGTTTGCACCTTTTGAAGTTGATTTTATTGGTGAGCAAATTTTGAATTTTTTAGAGCTTCTATTGTCTTGTTAATCTGATTTATTTATTATCATCGTTTATTTTTATTCATATTGCAGATTAATTTTAAACTGATGATAAAACTGGTATATGTTTCAAAACGTCATTCATTTTAATTCCGTTATGAACTTGACACAATCAATTATACCATTTTTGTCTGGAAGTAGCCGTTTTGACTTTTGTCACCACTTTCATCTATTATATTCTCAGACGCTAAACATAAGAAGGATTCAACATCACCTACTTTTTTCAATATTTTTTATGTATTTCATTATAATTCATTCAGCTAGCCCTCGTTCCACTTATCTAGAATTAGTTAAGTAACTAAAGGAACAATGATAGGGAAATAGGCTTTATCAGCAAATTAGAAATTTAGCTTTCAAATTCGCTAAGACGTAACAATACTATTTTGCTACTATTTTTCAAAATTTATGCTACTGTTGATACTATTTTGGGTTGATCAAATGACTCCGAAGCCTGATGTACATACATGTGGATTGATTTGAACCTTGGAGATAAAATTGGGTTGGAGCTCACGCTTGATCCCGAATACGATTACGATTACTGCACCGTACTCTGTATCTGGCCTCATTAAGGATGATTCAAAATAATTCTAGGTCGAACCGAACGAACGTTTCGAACAAACGTGACAACGATCGAGCTACTCGACGTTTGATCCCTTTGCAAGAGAAACAGAAGCAGATCGTACGTGATACAGCAGCAAATCGTACGTGATAGCAGCGGATATCTGATAACGGATCAGACATTCCGTACAAGCAAACCCACAGCACTGTCATTGACAACGATATGGGTGATAGGATGGATTCGACGAGGCATGTCAGACACACATACACACACGTTTCGAATCTACCCTCCTCAATATAGATAATAATGTAAGGGCTCCCTGAAAATTTCTGTCACGTTATACCATCTCAGGATCCTGTTATGTTATGTTCCCTTCTTGAATCATCAACAAAGTTGCACCACACTGAGAAAGAGTAATAGTTGGGGCTACTACCGTTTTATTAGCAAAGCATTCATTGGTTCTTACAAATTCAGTTAGTAACAACGACTAAGCAAGTAGTCGGTTCAGGAAGCCGTTTTTAGTACTCAAGACAGCTTACGTTAGTAACGTTTTAGAGTTACTAATAAAATAGTCATCTGTACTACTAATTGATGACTCTAACAAATGAAAATTAGGTGGCGTAACTATTTTATTTGCTACCTTGGTTGGTATGATTAAGAATACGACAAAGGTAGCAACATGGGAAGAACGTTTAGACATGGCCGTCATAACTCGCTGCTCACATGATGTCTCGTTAGATCAGAGCTCATTATTTTTTTTATGAATGATGGAAGTATCAGATGTGTTGCAAAGTTTAGGATATGGATATTATATCAAAGTATTCAAAGGTATGTATAAGAAATTGAAATACAAACCGGTTTTAAGTTTTACTGAAAATCCTAACCTACAAAGTGCATCTGCAATTATAATGATCCCAGTGGCCTTAGGGACATATTTTTTTAAAACGCCTTATCAGCTTTACTAACATTAGATGACACCAGCGTCCCTAAGATGTCCCAAAAAAAGATGCCCGCGTGCCTACTGGGATCTTTTTGATTCAGATTTTGATAGTATAGTGACAGATATTTTAATTAGTCCGTATGTAACAAAGAGAAAATAGTTATACACATAAATTTATTAGTAGACATGACTAACTATATTAGTGAGTTCAACTACCTACAGATAGTCGTTTTGACAAACTAAGATAGTAGGTCTACCTAATTAGATGGTAACGGCAATTACTTGTGCCCCAACTAACAACAATAGTTATCACAAATAAAAACAATAGTTATCACAACTAACTCAACAGCAGTACCATTATTTACAAACTAAAATGGTTGTCCAAACAATTTTATTAGTTGTCCCAACTAATTTTCTTGTTCAGTGCATACCAGACCTTTAGGGGAGACCGGGGCAAGACGGGACACTGGGTTAAGATAGGACAACCAATTTTCTCGAAACTTCGGAGGCTTCCATAAACCAGGAGGCCCATTTTCTGGCACTTTCTGGCACTCATTTCCTCATGTGGTCAAGTTTTCCGACTTTTCCTGCACTTTTTCGCTATTGTGTGACAATAAAAAAAACACGCTCTGAACAAAATAGATGCATTTCTAACCAAATAGTTGAATATTTAACAAGAAGATTAATTTTCTACCAAAAAATAAAAATTTTGAACAAAGTACATAAATTTTCTAATAAATAGTTAAATTTTGAAACTAAGGTAGATCAAGCTTCAATCAAAACTGGAATGGCTTAATTTTAATTAAAAAAATTAATTTTCAAGTGAAAAAACTAATTTTCTACAAAACAGTAGTATTTACAATCTAAAAGTTTAATTTTCTATCAACAAGATTAATTTTCTACCAAAAAAGTCGAATCTTCAACAGATTACTTAAATTTTCAACCAAATAGTTGAATTTTGAAACTGAAAAAGATCAATTTTCAACACAAAATGGAATAGTTAAATTTTTGTTGAGAAATAATTCATTTTTAATAAACAAATAACTTTTCTACAATACTTAAAATTTTTTACTACACACATGTATTTTCTAACAAATTAATGAATCTTGAAGCCAATTCTGTTGATTTTTTCATAAAACAGTTGAATGTTTAACAAAACAGTCAAATTTA
Organism: Andricus grossulariae; assembly: GCA_011634705.1. NCBI lineage: Eukaryota > Metazoa > Arthropoda > Insecta > Hymenoptera > Cynipidae > Andricus > Andricus grossulariae. The sequence goes on from JAABKJ010000755.1 coordinate 24,957,444, forward strand.
GACCAAGCAGTAGAAGTTTGAACCAAATAATACAATTTCTAGTTTAAACAATAATTTATTATCAGGAAAACAAACTTTCAACAAGATAGTTCAATTTTCGACTAAGAAGTTAAACTTTTAAGCTAAAAAAGGTGAATTTTCAACAAAAAATGTTATATCTTAGTTGATATTTTAACCTGAGAATATTTTAATTTTTTAAATAAAAAACAGGTAAATTTAACCGAAAAGACGAATTCTCAAGAAGTTCTATACATTTTTAACCAAACAGTTGAGTTTACTACCAAGAAGATTAATTTTCTCTCAAAAAGTCAAATTTTCAACAAATTACATAAATTTTCATTCATATAGTGGAAATTCGAAACTGAAAGAAATCAATATTTAATCAAAGTGGAAAGGCTAAATTTTCATGTAAAAAATTAATTTTCAAATAAGAAAGCGAATTTTTTACAAAACTGTTGAATTTTCTACCAAATAGTTTAATTTTCCAACGAGTCTTCAAATATTGAAGCCAGGCAGGCTAATTTTGTATAAAAAAGTTAAATTTTCAACAAAATAGTTAGGTTTGAGCCAAACAGAATGAGTTTGAATCAAATAGCTAAATTTTTAGTTGAAAAAATTAATTTTTAACCAAAAAACGGATTTTTCACAGAGTAGTTCGATTTTCAATCCCGGAGTCAAAATTTTAACTTAAAAGGTTGAATTTTCAACAGAAAATGTTTTTTACATAATGACTTGAATACTTAATTGAATGAAATTAATTTTAAACAAACCAGTTTAATTTTTAACCAAAAAAGTAAGTTTCTACAAAAAAGACGAACTTTCTATAAAATCCATAAATTTTCAAATAAAAAATTCAATTTGAAGCCAAAATGATTAATTTCCTGGCGAAAAATACGAATTCTCAATAAAATTTCATATAAGAAAATTAATATTCAAATAAAAGCGAATTTTCTACAAAAAAAAAATTAAATTTTCCACTTAATCGCTATATTTTCAACTAAAAAAGGTAAATCCGCTAAAAAAATCTAATAGTTGAGATTTTAACCCAAAAGGTTTTAAGTTCAAATTAAAAAAGTTAAATCTCACCAAAAAGACTAATTTTCAATAAAATCCTTGAATATTCAATTGTAACATAATAATTGTCACATGAAAAGTTGCATATATATTAAAAAAATTTAGTTTATACCAAACCAGACGAATTCTAACTAAAATAAATGACATTTTTCACAAAATAATTGAATTTAAAACCAAGATAATTATTATTTTTCTCCCAAAAAAAAGACGATTTTTGAAAAAAAGACATGAATTTTCAACCAAAGAGTTGAATTGTAAACTATGAAACATATATATTTGATCAAAAATGAAATAGCGAAATTTTAGTGTAAAAAAAAAATTATTTGAAGCAAGAAAAGCAATGAAGTTTCAAGAAATAAGTTGAATTTTCAATCAAAGAAATGAATTTGTAAGTTATACAATGAATCTCCAATTTGAATAATCAATTTTTATTGAAGTTATTTCTGTCAAATTATTGTATTTTTGAGCCGAAGATACGAATTTTCAAAAAAAAGTTACTTCGTAATCGAACAGAATAATTTTTAACGAGGTAGTTTCATTTTAACCAAATAATATTAAATTTCTATAGAAAGGGTTGAAATTTAAAACCAAAAGAGAAAAACAATTTTTTATATTGTTGAATTTGCATGCCGAAAAGACGAATATTCAACAATGTAGGTAAATTTTTTGCTTGGAAAGATAAATTTTCAAAAATTTCAAAAGCGTTTCAAGTTCAAATTAAAAACAGTTGGTTGGAACCAAAAAGGCTAATTTTGAGTGAAACACCTAAACAGTAATTTAGAACAGATTATTATTGTATACATTTTTTGATATGAAATAAAATTAGATTTTGTTTACAATTTTAATCATTTGTTTAAATTAAAAAAAAATTGGGCTGTCATAAAATCATTGTATCGTTGATTTTTGAGCCTTTTTTATGTTTCAAACTTATTACTTTTGAGGCAGCATTTATATTCATAAACTATTTCAGTCAATGATTCATTATTTTATTTGAAAATTTATAAGCTTGGTTAAAAATTAATTTTTGCAATGGGAAACTAAAACTGGACAATTGAATTTTTATGATGAAAACTGATATTTTTTGTGGAAAAATCAAATATTTTGTTAAAAATTGATGTATTTTGTTGAATAATTGTCTTCTTTTGTAGAGAATTAATCTTTCTGTATAAAAATTAATTTTCTTGTTTGGAACTTCATCTTTTTATTTTAAAATTCACGTATTCTAGTTGAAAATGTACAATTTTAGTTGAAAATTCAACAATTTTTCTACTCCAGTTGAAGATTCATCTTTTCCAGTAAAAGACCCATCATTTTATTAAAAAATGTATCACTTTGGCTGAAAATTTTGTTTGTTTTGTTTTGTAGGAAATTTTTCGTCAAAAATTAATTTTTTAAACTGAAAATTAAACTATTTGGTTGAAAGTTTGTCTTTTTCAGTTGAAAATTCACCTCTTTTCTTTAAAAAACGTATTTTTTGGTTTAAAACTATTCCTTATGTTTCAAAATTAAGTACTTCAGTTAAGTATTTATTATTTTAGCTGAAATTTCATCTTCTAGATTAAAGGTAAAAACTACTTAGTTGAAAGTTATTCTTTGGTAAAAATGCATCCTGTTGG